>CAUYQV010031129.1:0-52936 GCA_963574575.1 Galagoides demidoff | reverse complement strand
ACATGAAGGCTGTGTTGATCAGTTTGATGGAAGTATTTCGGATTGCATGCGAAAACCCCACACTGTACCCCAGAAGTGCATTAATGTACATAGTTACCATTCAATAAAATTAAAAAAATAAAAAAATAAAAAAATAAAACTCCTCAATGTGCCCCAGCCCTTTCCTAAGAGTAATCCTCAAGAATTTATGTATGGCCTTCCAGGGAACAAATAACCTGGACTGTGATGGTTTTTCTACCTTTATTCCTAAGATTACAATTTTCCAAATTTTCTATCCCATGGTTCAGGATGATTAATTATTTTCAATTTTTCTAAATCGTTATGATCTTTAATGTCAGTCCCTATGCCCAGAATGTCTGTCGGACTCTTATTTGTCTAGTTTATTCTCTCCTTCACTTCCTGCACCTCCTACCTTTACACAAACTCCACTGTCAAGAATCCTTCAAATCCAGATCTGCTGATGGCATCCCATTCTTTTGGATAGACGAAGCATTTTATCCTTTTCATTGTCATTTTTATAATAAATGTGATGACATTTTCCCATGTTTTCAGGTTCTCCGTCTTATCACATTTTAGTATAATATGATATAATGTAAGTAAAAATGACTTAATTTTACAAAGGAGAATCATCTTTTTCTCTTTTCTTATCCCCCTTATCATGATGCCATTGGTAGGACATCAGCGTTTTACATATAAAAGATTCATTCAGTTAACAAATGTTCTTGGTGCGCTCTGGGAAGCTGAGGCAAGTGGATTGCTTCAGCTCACAAGTTTGAGACTAGCCTGAGCAAAAAAGCGAGACCCTGTCTCTACTAAAATAGAAAAACTGAGGCCCAAGAGGATGAGGTTGCTATGAGCTATGACACCATGGCACTCTACTCAGGGCAACAGCTTGAGACTCTGTCTCAAAAAAAAAAAAAAAAGTTCTTTATCTGCCTAGTATGTACTAAGGGACACCAGACACGGGATAAAAGAGTGAACAAGTCAAGTACTTACCCCTGTGGAGTTTATATTCCTTTATGAAAGAGAAGACCTTCCTTTAGGTCCAATATACACCTATAAGCAAGCAAAGACCTATAGGATACAATGTGAAGTAGTGATAAAGCCACACATAAAACGATGCTGGTGGTCATGAAAGGACATTTGAGCAGAGACCAAAAAAATGAGGTAGACACACACAATAATATCTGACATGAAAGCATCCCAGCTAGAGGTAACCATAAATGCCAATTCCTGGAGGAAAGAAAACCTGGTATGTAAACAGCAAGAAGACCACGGTATGTAAGTAAGTCTAAGTATAGACGATAGGGTTGAGTAAGATGTAGGATGCTGTGGGCCTTAATAAGGGCTCTGGGTTTTATTATAAGTATGATAGATTTTGAAAGATTTTGGGCAGCAGAGTGACATTTTTTCATTTACATTCTTGAAGATCACTCAGTGTAACTATGGAAAACTTACTATATGGACCAAGAGTAAAGGCAGGAGATCAGTTAGGCGACTATTGCCATTACCGAGGCAGGAGGCTGTGTTGGCAGCCTGAATTAGAGTGGTAGCCATGGAGTTGTTAAGAGGTTGTCAGATTTGTAACATGGTTTAAGGAAAGTTTTGAGTGGGCTTGCTAGTGGATCAATCATGAAAGGTGGAAAAAAAGAAATATGAGAAATAGGATGACTACGTGGTATTTGGCCTGATGAGGAGAGGGTGCCTCTATTCAAGATGGGTGGGACTCAAGGAGCAGGTGGTCAGGCAGGTCCCTTTTTTTTTAAATTAAATCATAAACACATAGATCATGTATACATTAATGCATTTATGGGGTAAAATGTGCTGATTTCATATAGAATTAGGAATGCTTCCATCGCACTGGTTAATATGTACCTATCTCATCTTGTTTACTTAACTGTTGTATTAAGACATTTATACTCTACACTTACAGATCTGACATGTACCCTTGCAATATGCACCATAGGTGTGATCCCACCTTCACCCTCCCCCAATCTGACTTCCTCCCATCCGTCCTTTCCCTCCCATCCTCCACCTCCCTTCTACATCCTGGGCCATGGTTATAATCTATTCAGATCCCTTTAAACATAAAATGTGAGGATTCCCACTAGACATCAAGGGAGATTTCAAACAGATAGTTGAACATACAGGTGTAAAACAAAAAGGCAAGAGAGCGTCTAGAGATAGACATGCGGAGGGCTCATCTCAGGGATGATAATTTAAAGCTACAATTTCAAAGAGTAAGTATAGAAGGAGAAAGAAGAGGTCAACACTGTGAAGGAACCAGTAAATCAAAAGGCTGAAGAAAATGAATACTAAGTGGATTTTTGAGAGCCAAGAAAATCCAGCACCTTAGAGCGGGTGGTCAATTTTGTCCAATGCTGCTGAGGTGGAGGTTGAGAATTAATGATTTGGCAGGCTACAGATTCTGTATAACCTTGATAGTATAGCGTTTAGGAACAAAAACTAGGTTGAAGTAGGTTGAAAAGGAAATGAAAAGTAAAGATCTGTGCACCTATTCCCACAGACCACAAGTATATCCTTTGTAAATTTAAAACATATTGTGAAATTCTGCTTCCTGGGTCCATATGCTTCTATCATTTACACCAAAAATTCCCAAATCTTAATGTTTACAAAAATTGCAGAGGTGTGCCTATTAAGAATGTACATTCTTGTCTCCTATCACTGATTATGGTTCACTCAGCATGGTACAAGAGGCCATGAGTCATTTTTAACAAACACTCTGGCTGATTTAGTGTAGATTATCCAAGAACCTTAGGTACTAGTTGGACCCTTGATTACTTTCCTACCTTTTTTTCTTGCTCTTACCTCTCCCTAGGATTTTCATATGCCTGGAAAACTCCTATTTGTCCTTCTAAAACTCTGGGGTCACTCCTTCCTTTAAGCCATCCTCACATTGTCAATCATAGACCTCAGTAAATATTTGATAAATAAGCGGAATATCTACTACCAGATTTCCTTTGCTTTTTTTGTGCAAGCGAATCAAGCCCCAGATGTTTTACAAATTTTGGCCTATCGCAAGTGTTCACAAAATTCAGTTAATTCCATTTAGATGTGTTGTATTGTTAAATTTCCCCAAATGAGTATAATTAATATTCTTGACCCACCCATAATTTTTAAATGAGGCTTTTCTAAATAATTCCAAATATCTCTGTATTTCTGAAGGAAATGTCAAATGAGTTTGCCCCAGGGTGCATTAATTTTCAGCATCTGATCAGATCAGTGTCATGAGTACATCAGAGGACCTTGATATTGGCCTATTTTTAAAATGGGGTTTTCCTCTAGTCTCATTTAAAAACCCCAAAGTAGTCCTGTTACATAACCTCAATCCTAAAGTTAGTTTCTTTGGGGTTTAGAAAAAGAAGAAATTACTTTATCTTTTAGTTTTGCTCTTGTTGATGCTAAGTTCCCCCCTACACACACACACGCATTGGCCTCTTTTGGTTGTTATCCCTTTAGATCAAACTTCAAAGAAAAGAGTTGATGAGTCAACCATTCATTTACTGGAGCTGAATTTTTACTTGCCACTAGCTTTTTCTACTCTGATGCGCCTTTGATTTCTAGTCTATCTGCATCTTTTATGCTTTTAGTTCATGCATGTGGAGAAAATTATAGTGTAGCCTTTGCTCAAAAAAAAGAAATCATATTCCATCACATCCCCAAATCGGAGAAAATTTAAAACACTTTTTCAAGTTTAAAAATGCTGTCGTCAGAAGCTTCAGACACAGAAATTAATGTATATGCCTATTGTGTTCTAAATAATTGTTTTCAGCAGCTAAGCTTCAGAACAGACAGGAATCAATTTCACAACAGTGAACATCAACTGTACCACACAGATCCTGAGGTTCTTTCACTTAACCTAGTCAAAGATACATAAAAAATTATAAATAGGGTGAAGACAGGCTGGGAGGAATGGGATGGATGGTTTAAGATTTGGCAATACTTAGGCCTGATCCTATTTTTGTCACTACTAGCAAAGTTCTATATAGTATGTTGGGTAGGTCATGTGCATACATGGTATTGGACCCTTACACTATTGCTGGGTATTTTACTTGACAAACTCTGATTAAGTCTTCTTGAGCAGGAAATAAGCCCAGCAAGAAGCTGTCGGGATCTGATTATCCTCATATTTCCCTTATGGTCTCTTTATATCTTATCTTTAGAACTAATAAAATTGAATTTATACAGAACTCAAGGCTATATTTATTCTTTTATGCCCAAGAATTATCTTTACTGTTAATAATACATAATAATACTCATTTTTAAGGCCAGAAGATTTTAGTCTTGTTACAGAGCATATGGTTGTAATAGTGCGAATTACCATAAATTAGAGGTACAGCTTAGCAGCTACTCAGAAAACATTTTAAATCCGGAATACATATAATTCCATGTCATTTATACACTCTGTGTGTTTTATAAATGATGGCAGAAAGGGAGGGGGGAAAGAGGTTCGATAAGCTCCCACGAAATGGGCTACAATGCACAGATATGTGGCAACCTCCTGGGTGAAGGACACACCTACAACTCAGACTTAACCCTACAAACGCAAACTATGTAGGCTAATCAGAGGTACCTCATGTTAATGTGAAGTTTTTTATTTTATATTTATTTATTTAATTTCAAATTAATATAAGGGTACAAATTTTTAGGAAACATTGTTCTCACTTCCAGGGTGAAGTTCCATTTGTAAAAGAGCCCCTCCCCCAGGGGGCATATTATACACCCTTCCGATGTGCACATTAGATGAGATCCTGCCTCCTGCCCTCCCTCCTTCTACCAATCCTCCTTCCCTACTCCCACTTCCCTCTACCCCCGAACTAGCCTATATTAGTTTTCCATTGTTCTTATGAGCATGTAAATGTTTATATAGTGATTTCATGTTAGTATGGAGCACACTGGATATTCATTTTTCCATTCTTGTGATATGTTATGAAGAAGAATGTACTGCAATCCCATTACTAAGTATCTACCCAGAAAAAAAAAAAAAAACACATCATTCTACCACAAAGAAATTTGCACCAGAATGTTTATTGCAGCTCAATTCATGCCAAATCCTGGAAGCAACCTAAGGGTCTCTCAACCCATGAATGGATTCACAGACTGTGGTATATGTATACCATGGAATACTATTCAGGCATTAAAAAAGATGGAGACTTTACATCTTTTACAGTTAACTGGATGGAGTTGAAATCTTTTAAAATACAGTTAGGAGAGACCAATGAACTATGGAAAGAATTAGGAATCTAAGTATCAGCCTGACCTCTGAAGCGGCTCTGTAGAAGGAGAGGAACTGGAACTAGGATTAGAAAATAATCCAGAAAAGATAAGGAAAGTAAAAAAATAAGCTGAGTAACTTTTACATCTGATAATGTTCTTTATCCTTGTCTCAATAGTAGATTTTCCCAAATTTACTAATTATTGAGCCACACCTTAATGTCATATGCTGTTGGTACTTTCCTTTATAACCTAATCTAATTCTCCCCTCAGTAGTGATCTTCATTATAAATACATTGCAGATTTAGTATATAAAGCCCCAGGAATATAAAGCTCCTGCCTATGATATAATAGCTTGAAAGGAAGACCCCCCAAAGATGCCTTTATGGATCTATAAGTTCATATCAGAAGCTTTAAGAGTCTGAATGTAATCTTAAAAATCAATTTACTTATAATAGGTGATTTGCATCATTAGGTTGTCTTATAACCAGTTGACAAAAAGTAGACTCTGTTCTGTTTGTCAAATTTTGTGGGGAGAGATATTAAATCCCTTATGACTTCAGTTTACTTGTTTTTTCGTTTGTCCAGTAAAGAGATTGGACTCAATTAAAGCTCCTTTTAGGTTGAAATTGACATTATCATTGATGACCCTATCAAATGGGGTACTTGGTAAAAGAACAGTAGGGATGTCTACTGGTTCATCTCATGGAAGGTAGTTAGGTCTGTCATAATGTTCCACTCATTTCTGTTAATCTGTCATTAATTATGTGAACTCATGTTCACAATGAATAAAAATATTTACACAAAAGTTGTATACTTTATTATCGTGGTATTTTTTTTTATAAATTTTGAGTTTTAAAGAAAATGTTTTTGGACATGTTTCTTTCAGCTCTGCCTATGCTCATAAATTTCAAACTTAGAAATACTAATGGTAAACTTAGCTTGCATCTTTCCTCCCACTGTCAGTCATATTTGCTTGTACATTTACTTTACAAGTCTGGAATACATGAAGGTTAGATGTGTGTTATATTTGCTTTCAAAGAAATTGACTTTGAAACCTAGGGTGAACTCAAAATTGACATTGAATTTGGATATTTAGTTGACTATCTGCATCATAAAGAGTGGATTTTTATAACATATTTTCACTACTAAACTTGCTGATTAAAGTGACATTAGTAACCAGTTCTGTTCTCCTACAACTGCTTAAGCAGACACATAACAGAAAAGCCAATAATTCTGTTCCAGGGGTTGTTAGTGTACAGCTGACCCTCAAAGAACACAGGTTTAAATTGTGTGAGTCTCCTTATACATCAATTTTTTTTCAGTTAATAAATTGGATTTTTTCAAAGATCTGTGACAATTAGAAAAAACTTGCAGATAAACCATATAGCCTAGAAATATCAAAAAACTAAAAAAAAGTTAGCGAGGCATGAATGCATAAAATATATAGAGATACTATCCTAGCTTATTATTTATTACCATAAAATATATACAAATTTATTATAAAGTTAAAAATGTCAAAACTTATGCAGATAAATATAGACAATACATAGCACTGCTCACAGTTGAGAGAAATATAAAGATAGAGCATTACATCATAACTTCACAAAATTAACTTCAGTACATACTGTACTTCTGTGATAATTTCACAGCCACCACCTGCTGCCAGTGCAGTGAGTTCAAGTATCAAATTGTGAGTATTCATTTAAAACACTTTGTGACACTGATCATGTCTATGTGAGCAGTTCTTCTTACCAATAAATTTCATATCATCACAGAAAGATCTCTCAGGATTCTCACATATTTGTATTGTTCATCATGTCTAGTCCATAACCATGAACTCTGACAACACCTTGGGTCCTGTACAAAGTGTCAATAGTGATACTGCAAGTGCTCCCAAGAAGAAGAGAAAAGTCATGACATTACACGAAAAAGCTGAATTGCTTGACATGTACATATCGAGTCTGCAGCTACAGGAGCCCACTGTTTCAAGGTAAATGAATCCAGTGTAAGGACCATTGTAAACAACAACAAAAGGAAAGTAGACCTGAAAACCAACAGACATGAAAACCTCACACTTTTTGTGAAATACACACACACATAGACATATATATATATATTTTTTTTTTTTTTTTGAGACAGTCTCACTTTGTCACCCTCAGTAGAGTGCTGTGGCATCATAGCGTATAGCAACCCCAAAGTGTTATCCTTAAGCAATTCTCTTGCCTCAACCTGCAAAGTAGCTAGGACTATAGGCACCCACCACAACTCCCAGCTATTTTTAGAGACAGGGTCTCACTCTGGCTTAGGCTGGTCTCAAACTTTGAGCTCAAGCAATCCACCCATTTCAGCCTCCCAGAGAGCTGGGATTATAAGCATGTGCCAATGTGCCCAGTGTGAAATACATTTTTATCTCATCCTGAAAATGTAGCTATTATGTGGGTGCAAATTCCCATAAGAAAAGCATACCTGTCAACTATACTATAATTTGAGAAAAAAAAAAGTGAAGTCATCATATGTACATATAAGAACTTAAAGCAAAAGGAAAAAGAAAGCTCTAAAGCTGAAGGATGCAATGCCAGCAAAGGCTGGTTTGATGATTCTAGATAGAGGTTTGGCTCTTTGAAAATGAAGATGACAGAAAGTAATTTTTGCCAATTAAGTGGCAGCTAATGATTCCACAGATGCCATTGAAAAAATGTTGAGAAAGAATGTCTGCCTGAACAAATTTCTAAGGCAGTTGTAAGTGCCCTATTCTGAACCTAAATGCCTCAAATGACATTTATTATTATAATTTTTTTTTTTGAGACAGAGCCTCAAGCTATCCCCCTGGGCAGAGTGCCATGGCATCACAGCTCATAGCAACCTCCAACTCCTGGGCTCAAGCGAGTCTCCTGCCTCTGCCTCCCAAATACCTGGGACCACAGGCGCCCACCACAAAGCTGGGCCATTTTTTGGTTGCAGCCATCATTGTTGTTTGACGGCCCGGGCCGGGGATTCGAACCCGCCACCTTTTAGGTGTATGTGGCTGGCGCCCTAGCCGAATGAGCCACAGGCGCAGAGCCGACATTTATTATTAAGGAAGGGAAGTGAGAAACAGAAATCAGGCAAGAAAGGATAGTCAAACCCTACAGTTTTACACAAATGTGCAGGACTTCCCTTTCCTATAAATCTGTGAATCCCCAAGTCTTGCAGAGAAAAGAAGGCTTGCACACTGAGAACCCTTTTTCTGGATTGGTCACACTGATAGATTGTCCCTGAAGTCAGGAAGTACCTTGCAAGTAAAAGGACTGCCTTTCAAAGTTCTTTTCACATGGGATAATGCTTCAGGCCACCCAGAACCCCACAGCTTCAATGCTGAGGTATCAAAGTGGTCTTCTTGCCCCAAACACATCTCTAATTTGGCATCCAGATCTGAAGGTCATAAGAACCTTTTAGGCTTATTACATAAGGTACTCTATGGAAAAGACTGTCAATTCTGGGGAAGAGAAACGTGATAGAGAGAAATTTATGACAGTCTGGAATTACTACACCACTAGAGATGCCATAATTGTTACAGAAGAAGCCACAATAACAATCAAACTCAAAGCAACAGATTCCTCCTGGAGAATAGTGGCCCAGATGTTGTGCATCATTGCACAGGATTTATGACAGGTCCACCCAAGGCTTCATGAAAGGGATTGTGGATATGGCCAAAAAAAGAGGAAGGGCTTCAAGATACAGATCTTGGAGAAACTGAAGAGCTAATAGACACCATGCCAGAGGTATAAACAGAAGATGAGAGCTCAATGCGGATGAGAACTTCTGCACCTGTGCCAGACGATGAGGAAGGAGCCCCTGAAGCAGCAATGCCAGGAAACAAACTGGTGCTGGACAATTTGGCAGAAAGGTTCTAGTTATTTAAGATTCATGTGACTTCTTTTACAATAAGGATCCTTCTATGATATGGGCCCTAAAACTAAAGTAAAATACAGAAGCAGGGGCATAAAGTTTCTACAAGAAGACAGAACAGAAGCAGTATCCATGCACCGCTCTCAAGGAGAGGATCAAACGTTGCAGGGGGATGCCTATCTGTGGATGGCACTTCTGGAAAGAGCATTATAAAACTCTGGAGAAATGATGGGGACACTCAAGTGAAGGAGAAGGTGACAGGGCACTTCCATCAGCCTTATCTAAGAGATCTGTGAGGAGGCATTCCAGGTAAGGAGGGTCAGGAGGGGAGAGCCTGGGTCTCCATGTTTACTATGGCCCAAGCTGGGGGCCCTCACCACCAAAGCAGACTTCCGGATTGATCAGGAAGCTGCTTACCCTGAATACATTGCACTGGAGAGCAAGCACAACAGGGATTTGGTGGCTATTGATCCCAGGTTACTAAAACTAAAGCTGTTCTGAGCTCTTGGATATGGGCACCAGGACCGCACAGGGCTCGGCTTTGCAAGAGCAGTGGTTACATTGTCCCTGCCAGGTAAGGGAAAAGTGGATAGAGAAGATACTACCGGGTGCTGTGCCTTGTGACTGGCAGCTGAGCACCCCTCCCACCCACCGCAGGGTCAGCTGAGAATTATAGCAGCAGCACTACCTCCGTGCGCCTCGGCACAGAGAGAACCCCAGTTTCTGTGCAGCCCCAGCCCATAGTCCCACCCTTTACAACCCCTATGCGGAGCACACCTCCTGGGGCTCCACCTTGGCGGTACCCCCTGTGGTTGAAAAAGATTACTGCCCATTCTGCTTCATTTCTGTAGTCTCTGCATTTTTGAAGCAGCCACTTCACTGGGCAGCTCTGCCTCCGTGGTCTCCGTGCTGCTGGAACCATCCTCTGCTAGCCATCCATTTGGCTCCAGTGCTGCAGTGGGACCCTACAGGTCTACCCATGCAGCTCCTGCCCTGCTGTGCCCAGGTGCAGAGCTCTGCCGCTGAGGCCTCACAGAAGCTGCTGGACTGCAGTTTTGAGTCCTTAAGATTCTGGCACTGTCCCCAGCAAAAGAGGCTCTGTTGCTGTGGCTGCAGTGCTCCCCTTAGGCCTGCCGCTCAGCCTCTCAGAGTCCAACACTGCTCCTGGACCCTAAGACCCCAGCCCCAAGTCTCCACCATAGTCCCCGTGGTCTAGGGAACCACCCAGAAATCCATCTGCCAGGGACTCAGCACCCTGAGTGACCATCATACCTAGATCTGTTTGTACTAAATGTATCTAAAATTGGTATCTATCCTATAGAAACAATTCCATTACATTTATAAGGAAGGAATCCTCCCTAATCATTCTAAGAAGCCAGTATCATCTTGATATCAAATTCAGAAAAGAACACAACAAAAAAACTAAAGTCTAATTATCCCAGTATAGTGGCAAAAATTATCAATAAAGTATTAGCAAGCCAAATTCAATAGCACATCAAAAATAAAATAATTCATCATAACCAGGTGGGCTTTATCCCAGAGATGCAAGAATGGTCTTCAACAAAACAAACACCATTCACTGAAGAAAAGAGCCCTACTCCATAGACGTTGCTGGGAAAACTGGAAACACACATGCAGAAGAATGAAGCAGAAGGCCTATCTCTTACCATATACAAACATTAATTCAAGATGGATAAAGACTTAAATGTGTGATGTGGAACCATCAAAAGTCTATAATAAAATGTAGGAAAAACTCTTCTAGACACAGGTCAAGCAAGATACTTTATGACTACGACCTCAATGGCATTACAGCAACAACAATAAATAAATTGGATTTGATTAAATTAAAAAGCTCCTGCTAACCAAGGGAAATCTATCTACAGAATTAATAAACAGCCTATGGAACAGGAGGAAATATTCACAAACTATACATTCAATGATGGGCTAATATTTGGAATCTACAAAGCACTCAAACAAATAATCAATGTGAAAACAAATAACCTCATTAAAAAATGGCCAAAACATAAATCATTTTACCATAAGAATTTTTACACTAGAATGTTCACTGCAGCTTAATTCATAATTACCAAGATGTGGAATTAACCCATGTACCCATTCATATACTTATGAATGAATTAATAAAGTGTGGTCTATATAAAGCATGGAATACTACTCAGCCATAAAATACGGAGACTTTATAACTTTTGCATTTACCTGGATAGAGATGAAAAACATTCTTCTTAGCAAAGTATCATAAGAGTGGAATATCAGATATCCAATGTACAGGATATTTATATGAAATCAATAGATAAATAAGTACATCCCACATGAAGGTAAAACACAATTCAGTTCAAGCAGAGAAAGGAGCAAAACAGAATGGGGAGGAGGAGGGGGAATTGGTAAACTCTTACCTAATGGGCACAATGTAAGGGTATACAGGTACACAAACAATGTAGCCTAAATATTTCTACCCTCATATTAATCTGAAATAAATAAATAAATTCATATTCAAAACATAAAAAAAACACAGTGGGCAAAAGAAATTACCAGAAGTTTTTCAAAAGAAGATAGACAAATGGCTAGAGACATAAAAAAGTATTCAATATTGCTAATCATCAGGGAAATGCAAATTAAAACCACAAGGAGGTGTCACCTTACCTCTGTCAGAATGGTTATTATTAAAAAGTAAAAAAACAATAGATGCTGGTATGGATGCAGAAAGAAAGGAACACATACACTCCGGTAGGATAGCAAATGAGGATAATCTCTATGGATAACAGTCAGGAAATACCTCAAAGACATATGGACTTGCCATTTAACCTAGCAATCTCACAACTGGGTATCGATCACAAAGACATCTTGCTCCAATGTTTATACCAGCACAATTCACACTTTCAAGATGCAGAATCAGCCTAAGTGTCCATCAATTTATTGACTGAATTAACAAAATGTGGTATATACTACATGTATACCAGGGGGTACTACTCAATCATAAAAAGTAATGCTATCATGTCTTTCACAGAAATTTGGATGGAACTGGAGACCATTATCCTAGTGAAGTAGTGAAGTATCTCAGGGATGAAAACTCAAACACTGCTAATAACTTGTAATTGATCAGTGAATGAAAATGGGCACCCATGAGTACAGAAGTGTAAGTCATTAGAAATCCAGAAAGCGGGGTGGGGTGGAATAGGAGGGGTAAAAACCTACCTAACAGGTACAAGAATTCTACTCGGCTGATAGGAACACAAGTAACTCTGACTTAAGCATCATAAAATCCATTCATGTAACAGATACATTGTACTCCCTTAATACTGTGACATTTAACAAAGGAAAATATGATGTATTTTTGTAAAGATACATCAGATGTGTTTGCCTCTCCTGCCGCTCCTTCCATCCCCTCCACTTCCTCTGCCCCTGCCACCCTGAGACAGCACCATCAACTCTTTCTCTTCCTGTTCGTCCTCAGCCCTGCTCCAGGCGAGGACGTTAGGGATGGAGATCTTTTGACAATTCACATCCACTTAATGAATAGAAAATATATTTTCTCTTCCTTATGATTTTCTTAATAACAGTTTATTTTCTCTAACGTACTTTATTATAAGAACACAATGTATAACACATATTTTATACATAACATGTGTGAATCAGCTCTATATGTTACTGGTAAGGCTTCTGGTCAAAAGTAGGCCACTGCAGTTTGGAGGAAGTTAAATATTACACACAGAGTTTTGACCATGTGAGATTAGCACCCCTAACTCCCATGTTCTTCAAGGATCAACTATAATTTTGTTCACTTGAAATATTACTGGAAGAAAGACACTGTATCCATCTTTCACTGTAGAAAACCACTGTATCCATCCATCTCTCGCAAAGAGAATCTTAATCTTTTAATGTTACGAAACAAAGCCATACATCTGCATTCAAGCATTGATTATATTTGGCATTTGGCTACCAAATTAATTTCAAAATCTCCTAAATATTCATTTAATTCCCAAAATAACCAATATTGCCCTTAGTTAGCTTTTGTAGTCATGCAAAAGACATAATTTCACAGTGGACAAAATTGGGGAAAATTTCTATAGACAATAACTAGATTTGGGGATATTATAAAACATATAATAATTGCTAGAGTATATCAAAAAGCTAAAATATTTAATACAATTATCTGTCTTCTACTTAGATTAATTGACCATTTTATTTATAGTACTTATACAGTCATACTTTAGAAATATTATAAAATACACAATTATAATGCTAATTAATAGAAAATTCTTGTTTACAGTATATGCATTTGCTTGCCTTTTCTTTTGCAGGATTGCTAATAAATAGCATAAGTTAAGTTATCTGTATAATTTGCATACTGTTGAAAAATGCTGCCAAATATAAGTGATCAGTAAAAAAGATTGCAAAAATAAAATATATTAGCAGTATTATATAAAAAAAATATCGTTATAAATCCCTGGTCTTTTCAGACTACCTTATTTTCTGTATGGCTATTTCAATGGTGAAACAATGTTTCTGTCATTTAGATGATGGTTACAAAAACTACCATTTTTCATTTAAGCATACTTTGAGTTGCCAGTTTTCAAATTCTAAAAAGAATCTCAAGTATTGGGCTCAATGCAATGAAGAATAGTTTTCTCCTATAAAACAGTTTAATGGCACAGAGCTAGCATGAGTCATACATATCCAGACCTCGAACTCACTGGTGCATTCAGAAGCAGCCAAAGATTAATGTTTAATAAAGAACAGGTCAGCTCTGGCCAGTTTAATTGCAGGATGATGGTCTGCAATCACTTGATGCCTTAGGCATTGTGGTCTTCTCAACAATTCCCTAAAACAAATCCATGTTGCTTTTCTAAACTATGCTGATAATTAGGAATAGAGGACCAGATTTTTAACCAAATTAGAAATTATTGTTCAATATTGTATTACATTATAAATTTGCAAATGTTTCTTTTCGAAACACACACTGAGCTATAAGAAGTCATTGAAGTTGGTTTTCTTTTTTCAACGTGATTAAGAACAATTCTGAGGCCACATGACTAATAATAGTTAACTTTTATTGAGCATATATTATGTGCCAGAGACTTTTAATAATTTTAACATTTATTAATTTATTTAATCGTTAAACACTCTTTTGAGTAGATATAGCCCAGATCCCTATATAATAGATGAGAAAAGCTGAGCACAGATTGATCAAGCAATTTGCCTGCACCGTAAGGACTGAAGTCAGAATTTGAACCCAGGGTATTTGAATTTAGTGGCCACCTTCCCAGGTAAACTAGCACTAGATATGTGATTATAAGCAAATCACTTACCCATGATGGGCCTACATCTCTTTTCTATAAAATGTGAATAATTTTGAGGACAATTTCTTTTTCTGTGATGATATAAAGACCATTTGTATTTGTCAGGGATTCTGCTTGTTTGTTTTTGCAATGACAGAAGTATACTTAAGATGCGAACATAAATCATTCTACATGTTCAAATCAGACAGAAATTAAGCACAGACTTTACTACACAAGTAAGAGGGAAAACCTGAGAAGGAAAAAGCGGCAGTGAGGCAAGTCAGAGATTAGTAACATCAGAAAGCAGCTACCTTCTAGGCTGGAAGGACAGGAGGTCGGCAGTGCTACCCAAGTCAAACTGTAGCAGAAGCAGAGAAGAGCTGGAGAAGCAGCTGCCGCCGAGGACACCACCCAGGGCAGAGAGAGGGGGAAAGGTGTACCCTGACATTGCCCACTGCCCAGCATCCTCCAATCTTTCCCTGGAAGTCACCTGGTACAAGAGTCTGAACACAGCCTGCGGAGATCAGACTCCCGCTGTGAGATCACAGCAAAGCAGCTATAGAGTAAGGACTGGGTCAGCACGAAAGAACTCCACGGGAAAATCATAACAGAACTGCAGATCCTAACAGTAAGTTGTACGCACATCGATTTTTTCTCTCTTTTCTTTCAGTTTTGCTTGAGAACAATTCCTTGACTCTCTTCCGTCTCTCACCCTCTTAATTACCACAACTGCACATTAAGATTTGTGTGACTTCCGCCATAATTAACTAGGGCAGTCGGGAGATAGGATAAACATGTTTTGAGGATTATTGTGACTGGTACATAACCTGATAACCTTGACTTTGCTTTCAATCTGGATACACAGTAGTAAGGCTTTTGAGGCTTTGTGTTTTGTTTTTATTTTTACTGATGATTTTCCATTTGGAGCTAAACATTTGCCCCACAGTCTAGGTTAGAAGTCCGAAGTGAATCGGTACATGGGAGAAAATAAATATTCATCTCCAATATTTTTGTTCAAGACTTTCTAAGCAAAGTTTTAATTATAAATGACAGAATATAATGAAGCAGGTCTTCAGTAACAGCTTTGTAGTTAGTCAAAATGCTGTTGTATCCAGCATTAGTGAAAATCAAGAGCACGGTCTGTTTAACTTGCCATTTACAGGGGGCCACATTGCAAATTTTTGACATCTTTTCCTGATATACATAGAGATACCCTTCAATATCTTTTTAAAGTAGTCTGTAAATCTATGAAATCTCTATAGATTCTATGTTAATACAGCTATTTCACTCTTAAGCAGAATGAAAAAGTCAAAAGTGTAACTGCTACAAGTTGGGTTTCCTGGGAAATAAACCGTGAGTCCCAGATTTGATGCAGAATGTTTATTGAGGGGTGCTCTTGGGATCAGGGGACTGACATAAGCTCGATTGGGTAAGAAGAAACGTTAGACTGGTGTGCAGTCACAATGACTAGTCACAACGACTATCTCAGCTTACCTTTCAGAGGCCCTGGAGCGGGGATGTTGTCAGAGTTGTGTAACTGGGACAAGAGAGCAGAGTCTTTAAAACTCAGCATTGATGAGGTATCAGATGCAGGCTGTGCCCAGGAAGGAGGATGACCTTTGGCAATGCTGCTTTCTTCACCTGAAGTCAATATCCAAGAAGAACTCAAGTGAGAGGTGGTAGTTACCAACATTCCCAGCAGCTGTAGGAATGAGGGCGTCTGTCCCCAGGGTGGTGCAAAGACAACAATTTTGACGTCCATGGAGATAGCAATATTTAATATCTCCCAAGTACTGCATCCCAGTGGAAAGAAGGCTGGCTTCGCTCAGTAATTTCTGTGAGCAGTGATTTATGTTTTACCTCAGGTTTTTCCATACCATGTCCTCCAGCCTACACACAATTAAATGTGGTAGATAGCCACCTAAAATAGCACCCAGTAGACCCCACTTTCTGGCATTCTTGCCTTGTGTAATCCCCACCTATTGAGCATAAGCTGAATCTAGGGACTTGCTCCTAAGAAATGGGATGTGGCAAAAATGATAGAATGCCACTGCTAAGATGAGGTTATAAAACCTTAGGACATCCTGACGGCCCTCTCTGTCTTTGTGTGGCTCACTCTGATGAACCCACCTGCCATATTCTGAGCCGCTGTCTTAGAGAATCTCACATGGCAGTGAACTGGAAGGGTGGCACCTGGCCAAGGATCTAAACAGGGAGACTCAACCCTTCAGTTTAACAGCCAAGAAGGAACTAATTCCTACCACGAACCACTTAATGAGATTGGAAGCATATCCTGCCCTAGTTGAGCCATTAGATAACTGTAAACTTTTTCAGCAGCTTAAGCGTAACCCTATGAGAATGACTGAGGGGGAGGACCCAGCTACACTGTTCCTGGATTCCCAAACCAGGGAAATTTCACAATTGTGAGAAATAATAGATATTTTAAGCCACTGAATATTGGGATATTTCCTTATGCAAAAAAAAAAAAAAAAAAAAAAGATGACTGGCAAGGTCCCATATCAAAGTCTTCTTAAAGTGAATTTCACTCTTATCTTATTGTTTATTAGAAGATAGAATTTATAGAACTCCTTTCTGGGAATAATGTGTTAGGGGAAAAAATGCCAAAGAAATACTTATGTTGGCAAGAGACAGTTGCAAGGTCTCTCTCAAATAATTAAAGACCACCAAAACATTACCCTGCAAGATGGCAAAAAGGGGAATTTGAAATACTATGGAAACCTACAAAGAAAATAGTGGCGACTTAAAGCTCTGGTTAGTTTGGGGGAAGAGAGAAACCCTGATACAGGCAAGAATGAACAGTGTTAGCAGAAACCTTTTCCTGAAATTCACTGTACGACGTTATGTTGTTCCTAAAATCTCACACAGTTTTGGCTAAGACTACAAACATCATAAAATACTTAGTAAAATAATATTTTCTGAAAGATGCTGAAAGGGCTTAATCCTATATCAGAGCTGCGGGGACTTTGAAGTAGTAATCCAAAGTGAACAAGGAGGGGGCCAACTTCATTTTTTTTTTCATGTCACCATACCCACTGGTAACATCATACCACAGCTACATCCACTAAGCCCCTGATTTTGACTGAGATGTTATAAAGTGTGTGGACCCAAAATCTGGGAATTCACCCATATTAGCAATAAGGTCGTAATAGAAACTATATTAGTACTGTGATGGCTCCAGTGTGCCTATGTTGGTATTTGCGAAGAACTTCTAACTATGCCCAGATGGACACCACGGGTTTTAATATCCAGAAGCTGAAACGTTTTTCCCAAATGAACAAGCAGATCACAGTAGAAAATGTTGCTAACCACGTTAGTTAACTCGGCGGCAGCAGGCGCTCAGTCATAAACAGACTCGTGGAAAATTGCATGACTCCATTCCGCTTAACATGAAATTTGAATATAATCTTTAGTTCAACTAAATATCTAATATACCTATTTAGATCTGCACTGAAAACTGGAGAAAAGAGAAACCGTTAGACAGTGACCCAAGTGACTCTGCCCTGGGTTCCTTCCATTTCTGTCAGCCAAGAGGTCCTTTTGTAAATTTTAATATTCTCCACGATGTTGTCTTTGATTTCAATTTTTAACTGTACTATTCAGATCTATATTAACATCTTCTAATGAGCATTGAAGTAAAATGTTGAAATGGTGAACATAAACAGAAATTATTAAGATAAAATTCAATACAACAAATAACGAAGTAATACCTAATGTGGGATACAATCAAAATGGAATGTCACAAAAGGGACAGGTTTTCATGAATGAACAGCTTTGATCTTTCACATTTTGACTGCAAATGCCATATGTTTAATAGAACTTCAATATGTGAGGACAAAATTTTGATTTAATTCAATAGTTCACTCCCAATATATCCAGTTTATGCGTTTGCTATAGTAAAGAATTAAAGCCTGAATGAGACTAAACATCTACCTTCTAAGAACCCACAACCACTGAAATGGACATGGATTTCTGAATGTCAAGACCTAAGAGATTTCTAAATGAAGTCTCCCTCTTAAAGTGCAGCAAGAATAAATTATTTGGCTAATAATTGCTTGTGGGAAAGTGACTAGTTCACCCAAATCACTAACAGGCTAAGATGATATTTTGAAATGAAGCAATGTGAAGGATTTGGTAGGTATAATCACCACAATGCAGATCAAGTAACTTCCTCTGATAATTGCAGTCTCTTTTCACAAAAATGGAAAAAATGATCATGGTAAAAAATGATGTTAAGAGTTGAAATAAAGAATACATACAGCAACATAAAATTGAGTAAATGAAAATTTAAGTGTCTCAAAACAACTGCACAAACTATCATGTCAGCCTATGGAACCCTTTTCCCAAACACCTGTGGCTGAGTGATTTAAAAATGGAATGAGGAACAGATTAAAAAATACACAATAAAAACAACTTATCTTCAACAAAGAAATATATTAGGTAACACCACAGCATTTATGATGCTGCTGTGGCCACAATTCCTGTGGCACCCTAATGAGACAGAAAGAAAAAGTGACAAACTCTTGGATGTATGAGAGCACTGAGATGTGTAATTCCCACATATGCATATAGACAACATATATAATGGGCATAGATTATAATTTTCTATTTCTTAATTCATATTTATCATTTAAAAATTAATGGCCCAAGGAAAACATTTTTTCTTGAGATTAGTGTTGCCAAGGTAGCATTTCATGAATGTAGGGATTTTTTTTCCTGCTGAATTTAAAGAAAGAGAAATCGAATCCCTTTCCTTGTCTATTTTCCTGAACTTCACTCAGATCTGTTCAGCCTCGCTAATTTAAGTCACTTCCTTAAAGAGTTGTATTATCTTTCATGTGTTTCTCTTTAAACAATTAGAAAAAGAAGCAAATGGTATTTTCTGTAATTCCTCTTTTAAAAAGTCTTAAAAATAGTAGTAACGTTTGGTTCATCCTGAGGTGAAGAAAGGGACACCCAGAGGCAAGGAGGCCAATGAAACCCTAGTTCAGATCCAGTCTAGTGAGCAGGCAATACAGAAACTAATGGGGCCATTACCCTGCTCAGTGCTAAGCGCGCCCTACGGAGCTTTTCTTTCAGGCTCAGTCTGAATTGTTCCTTTCCTCCCTCCTTCACATACTTCAAGCTGAAAGCTACGTTTCCTTTGGTGGAAACACAGTGCAAAAGGTGAAATCATTAATAGAGATGCGATGTCACCGGCTGCCCAGATCTGTGTTAGGGATAAGTGCCAACTGTGGTTCCCTTACATCTTGGACTTAACAATGAATGCCATAAATTAACAGGATAACCCAAGAGGCTATCCTTATCTAACATTTCCTTAACAAATACAAACAATTGGAAAACAATTATAGTTGATGAAAATAGTTGTTTGCCAGGTATCAAAAGAAAAAAGAGGTGAACAGTGTGGAGGAAATCCGATATCATTTATCATCGATTCCGCTGCACTTATGTGCTGTCAAATTGAATAAAAGAATTCCGTAATACATATAATATTATCTCTTCAGTATAAAAATATGCATTCTAAATTTGTATGTGAGACTAGACTTCAAAAAATAATATAGTCTTCCTGTATCAGAATTTAACATAGGATATCATTAATGCTCAAATTTCTTGACAACGTTGCCCTATGTTTTCCAAGGGCAAAATCAGAGTTTTGCTCTCATGGATTTTCTACAATGTGAGTTTTACAGAAAAAAAAAGTCAAGTAGAGATGATAAGTGAGAATCTCAGTTATTCGGTAGGTAGATAAAATGTAAACTTTCATAGCTTTGCAATTATATGGACAAATGCCTCCAGTTGTAATGGAAAGTTAAGTGGTTGGAGGAAGTTATGGAGGTCTGTCCATGACTTCCTGACATCATCATTTTGAAATGCTAGCAATATAGCACTCTCCATTTGCATAATTCTCTACCTATCCTTTTAAAACAATCAAAGCCAGGTTCATTTTAATAACATCTAAGTCCTTGAAGGTTATGTTAACCAGTTTGATGAGAGTATTTCAAAATGTATATGAAAACAGCACACTGTAACCCATGATTGCATTAATGTACACAGTAATGCTATAAGAAATTTTTAAAAAAGAATATAATTAAAGATATGAACCTCTCAGATGTACTATTAAACTCTTGTATCATGAAAAAAAAAGAAAAGAACATCTAAGTCCTAATTTGTTGACACTCTCAACAATTCTTATTACTCTTTGAGATCAGGGTTCCCATTTACTGAAGTATCATGTGTCACCTAGGATTACATATTAACCAGGGACTTTTTTTTTTCTTTTTCTTGTCTTAACGCTTAGAAAGATGTCCCTAAAATAGTTTTCAAACTTCCTATATTCTTAAGTGGCAATTCAGGAAATGAGGTTGTGTTCTAAACACGGAAAAGACTTCCCTCCCGGTTTTTGGTCTGGTATTTATGGAACATTTACAGAAGAACCAAGCATTTGCTTCACAGAGTTCACTGTCCTGATACCAAAATGGCTGGAGAGGTCCCGAGTTGAGAGCCTCACATTGACATTTTATCCTAAATCCCGGTAGTAGGAGAACAGCGAGCGAATGAAAGCAGAGTGGAGCTCAAGACAGTCCAGGTTAGCGGAAGAGTCTGTGCAATTCTCTGTTTCTGGATAGCTGAGGTTCTGAGTCTGCTGTCTTCCATCACATGCCAGTGGCCAGTTGAGCTTCATCTGGGATGCGTTCAGAACAAAGTCTCTGATTTCCTCACTGACCACTGTATTCCACCAAGTAAGAAATAGGGCAGGGGGCACAGAGAGACGCTAAGTGATCACCTCACAAAAGAATTAATGCTCCCACAGATGAAACAGGCCCCAGTGAGAAACAGTTATCTTAGCTTCATGGACAGCTAAAATATATATCCTCTGAAAACACAGTGTCTATTTTTACTTGACTGAATTACTGACAACTCATATAATATCCTATTACACAGTAGTGAAATGAAAAGCAATAAATAGTCAGATGAAAGAATTAATGCTCATGTAAAGCAGAAAGAAAGATGTTCACATGAATAAGGCAACATTTCTTTATTCCTGAAGTTAAAATGTGATCAGTTTCATAGAATGATGTTAAAATAAATATACTATATTATAGGGCAGATGAATTCTTCCTTTAAAATATGTCTATTACATTGTGATTGGAGAAAACATACAAAGAAAATCACATGTCATTTTGTTCTTCTGAGTCAAACTTGTCATCAGAAATTTTATTAAAGCTAAAATATAATCTCACTGTTGACTGTTCAACCATTTACAATATGAGATAAAGAGGGTCTTAAGATCATTTATCCTATGGATTATTTATTCTCATATATTAAATGGTACTAAGTCTGATGTATAGATTTTTTAAAAAACAAAATATAGAACCCAAATTACCCCAGAAAAATTTATGATTGTGATAATAAAATAATGTCATTTATAACAGATATAAATAATTTGCTTTTAAACCATATGCTTCTCAATGCAAAAAGAAACCAATGTATGTGGAAGGTGCTGGGATAATAATACAGCACATTCTGAGGGCAGAGCAAGCAACCCAAGGAAGGATCTTAAATCAAAGAGCTCTTTCAAAAACTGAAACTTGGTAACTCCAGTCAATGGACGGTTCTTGCTAAGATGCAAATTTGGTCTACCAGGAGGGAGTAGGGGTGACTGTGGGAACCAACAGTAAATTAATGAAGAGAAGCTCATGTCTGGCTTCCAGAAAGTTTCCCAAAAGTGATGCTGGAAAACAGACACCAATTGGCTTCCATGAGGCATAGGACAAATACCTAGTAAGCTGCTATAACATTTGAAGCCTTTCCTTCAAATCTAAATAGAGGGCCCAACCTCTTACACTAAGAGATAACACAATTAAATTTTCAAACATTTCCATCTAAGCTGGGAACTGTTTTCTGGACACCACTAATAGAGTAGAAAGTTTCACCCCCTAAAATATTATTAATAATGTAATAATGTATTTGTAACAGGATTGAATGGTAACCTAATGTCAAGTTTGTGGTAATCACTTTACATAGATAATCTTACTTAAGGCTTACAACAAATTTATAAGGAGGTATTGTAACTCCCATTTTATAGATAAAGAAACTGAGGTTTAGAGAGTTTTGAGAACTTGCAGTTTTTCCGAGTTCTTAAACTTATATACGAATGGTACAGATCATTAGTGGCACAGTTGGCATTCTAATTAGATACACCTGGATATATGGGCCACACTAATAATCCTCAGACTTTATTTCAGACTGGGTTTTGGTGCTATCTGGGGAGAGGTTCGCTGTTGGTAGAATACTCATTGCACACAATTAGGCAAGGATGGGAAGGAGCTAGGGAAAAGTAGCTAGCAGGGAACATTGTAAACCTTGAGACTCGTCCCTAAGTGGTTTATATTGTTTTTACCCTAAAATATTATTATCATTGATAACCAGTTCTCATTTATTCCTATTTTTTTTACCATTTTGCTACTAAAAATATAATTTGTACCTTTTTAGTCTTCTATGACTTTTTTATTACAAACTTAAGAAGACATACACACCCAGAATACAGATAGTCCTAAAAAAGATTAGCCTGAAAATACACTCTTACAAGTCTGTACAACAAAACCAAAGAGGAACTTATTTTTAGGACTGATTCAACATGTCGGATTTAACCACCTCCATACATTTTCATTTGGACCATCTGTAATTCTATTTCTAGATACTTAATTGCATTTTTCCATTTGTAAAACCTGGGGGAAATTATTGAATTATGAAACATGGAATTGTAATAAGTCTCTTAGTATACGCTTAATTCATTTACTTTGTTGACTTGATGGTAATATGTATCCACACAGTGGAGGTACCTGTGGTTCTGAACGTGTTAGTCAGGGACTGTTTTCTGCACTTGTGTAATGCCAAACAGCTGGACAAAACCTGAAAATGTCCCTCTTTTGGAGTTCTGTTTAATTGACTTCACAAATTCTGATATCCGATCGTCTCCTGGTGAGGTAGAGTTGGCCGGCTGTACGCAGGCTCTGTTTTCCTCTTTTCCGTATGTATATTTACCAGCCTACCTTGCAGCTGCGTAGGGCCCAATGCCTGAATTTTAGGCAATAGGAACGAAGTGAGTGAACAAACAAACCACTCTGAGTCGCTGCCCACAAACATCTCCCTCAGACAGCCTTTCTTGCGGTTTCCATTTCACCTCAACCACGCTGCAGGGCTGATCACACCCTCACCCCAGGGCACATGTGGAAGCCTCTTGTTAAAGACAGTAGAATGAGGGTTCCCTACGTTGTCCCTGTGGAGCAGAGAGGAGCAGCCTTCCCACCTTAACACTGTCACTAAACCGCCTTACGAGTGACCTCCTGTTGTGTTTATCCCATGTTAGTACTGACTTATTTCCATAGTCTACCTTGACCTACAGTCTAAGTGACTGAATGTTTTTCTATTCTTGTTAGATACTTTCACTTGGCTTATATTCTTTCAAGATCTGGATTCTATATTAGCTCTTCCATCACTTGAGGAACATCCCTGTATGCCATGAGAATGTTCTGTTCAGATAGACCTCCCCTTCAGGAAATGGAATTCGCCAAGGGCCTCAGACTGCTTTAGGAAATCCCTCACCTCACTAGAGCTGAGAACATCCCTCTCACAGCCTCTCACAGACAGTGAATGAGTATGGCGAGGTTCTAAGCCTGATCTGTTCCTGGAAGATCTGAGATACTTCTGACGGCTGCCTTTGGCTTGAAGACACCACCATGGCTTTGGCAAACTGAACCTTCCTTACACTGCAGGGCAGTCTAGACTTGTCCGCCCTTCATCTCCCCCATCTTCCCTTACCCAGTGTCAGACTCTCGTGGTGATCTGATGTCACTCCTACACTCCTCCAGCTGCCCCAGCCACACCTGGCTCCCTCTCTTTCTTTCACACTGGATTTCTCCTTGTAAAAATAAAAAGCTTTGCACATAATCTTTTTTTGGAGTCTGTTTCTCAGATGACTTGAACTATTATAGACCCTACTTATGAACAAATAAGGGATGCTGTTCCTTACTTGGCACTAATACTAATAACTTTATTAGTTCTCTAGGGCTGTTCTAACAAAATACCACAAACTGGGTGTCTTAATCAATAAACATTTAGTTTCTCATGATTTTAGAAGCTACAAATCCAAGATCAAGGTGTTGGCAGGGTTGGGTCCTTCTGCGGACTGTGAGGGAGAATCTGTTCTGAGTCTCTCTTCTTGCAGTTGGCAGCTGACTTTGGGTGTTCTTTGGCTTATAGATACATCAACCTAATTTCTACCTTCGTTTCCATATGGCATTCTCCCTGTGTGTGGGTCTATGTTCAAATTCCTCTTTTGTAAGGACATTACTCATATTGGATGAAGATCTACACAACAACTTCACCTTGACTTTATTCTCTATAAAGATTTGACCTTCTGAATAATGTCACATTCTGAAGTACTGGGTGTTAGGAACACAACATACATTTTTGTTGAAGAGAAGAGGCACAATTTAGCACATAACCCAACTCTTCATTAATCATAAAATAATGTTTCCCAATTGCTTAGAAAATATCAAATGGTACAATTATAGAACTACCTTTTATTGTAGCAGATGTCTTAACATGATGAAATCCACAAATAATATTACAAATGAATATAAAACATTTTCTGCTATTTTTAAAAGTATATTAACTCTTATGGGGAAATGATTATTGATGATAATCAATTATTGATTAGGATCATTCACCAACCCAATGAAATTCTTCCTTGTGATTCTATATTATATTTACTAGAAGACAGTCCAAATATCAACCCAAGAGGCAAAACCAACAAATAGACCAAATTGCTAAAAAACATCATGATGGTTAATTTTATGTATCAAATCTCTGGGGTTGGGGCAGTGCCTATGACTCAAAGGAGTAGGGTGCCAACCCCATATGCCAGAGGTGGCAGGTTCAAGCCCAGCCCCACCAAAAAAATTGCTGGTATCATGAGATGATTAGATTATTTGATTAAAAGTTATTTCTGATTGTTTCTATGGTAGTGTCAACCACAAGAAATTAGAATTTATTTTGGTGGACAGACTAAAGCCCATGACCCTCCCATGTGTGAGTGTGTCCATCGAATCCAGCAAGGGCCTGATGGGAAGAGAAAGGCGGAGGAAGGTGGATTTGCCTTCCCTCTGCCTAACTGCTGATGCTGGAACATCAGCCTTCTCTTGCTTTCCATGTTCCTTCATCTCAGGCCTTCGGACTCAGACTGGAATCTACATCATTAACACTTTAATACTCAAGCCTTTGAACTACGCCACTGACTCTCCTGTGTCTATAGCTCACAGACAACAGATTATGAGGCTTCTCAATAGATGAGCAGCAGAGAGAGACCCTGTTTCAAAAACCAACCAACCAAATACCAAATATATACATATATATACATATATACATATATATATACATATATATATGTATATATATGCACACATAAACTTTTAAAAAAAAAAGGGAAAGGTTTTGGCTTGGTGCCTGTAGCTCAGCAGCTGGGGCGCCGGCCACATACAATGGAGCTGGAGGGTTCAAACCCAGCCTGGGCCTGCCAAATAACAATGACAACTAAACAACAAAAAATAGCCAAGTTGTGGCAGGCGCCTGTAGTCCCAGCTACTTGGGAGACTGAGGCAAGAGAATGGCTTAAGCCTAAGAGTTTGAGATTGCTGTGACACTCTACTGAGGGTGACAAAATGAGACTCTGTTTCAAAAAATAAAAATAAAAAATTAATCAATTTCTCACTATCAATACAATAAATTTAAAAGTACCATACTTATCTCACATTTATTTTTCCCCAACTGTGTTTCAGGTACTAAATGAAAACTACCGATCATAACATTTGCAAAGCATAATTCCTGCCCAGAATAAGTTCAGAATTACTTATTAGAGACTAAGAAACCAGCAATAATAATACAGAGTTATAAAACCTTCAGAAATGGGAAATAATATTTTTTTCTGATGAATAAAAAGTGTTGAAATGAATAGCTCATTTTTTAAATACAGAACTTCTACTAGCACATTCAAACTAATTCATTTAATTCTTTTATTTATTTTTATTAAATCATAGCAGTATACATTAATACTATCATGGGGTACAGTGTACTGTTTCTGTATACAATTTGAAATACTTTCAACCAACTGGTTAACAGCAAGTACACACCTTGGATGTATTTGATGATTTTTGTGATTTAGGGACTTTTTTAGTGATTTTTGTGCAGGAGGAAGAAAGGACTGAAGGGAGGGAAGGAAAGAAGGAGAGAGGGAGGAAGAAACAGAGGGCAACTGTCAGAATAAACAGAATTATGTTTAAGGAAACTTTAAAATACGACGTGCCTTATGGTGAGACCCCCTATTCTATAAAATTTAAGCAGAAGGATTCAAAACATCTACTTTATTTTTTTCTGCTTATAATACAAAAAGTTCAGGAAAAAAACCTGGTAATTACACAGAGCAATAAAACATTCTTGGAGGAAAAAAAAAAAAACAACAACAAACTTCAAAGTGTCATACCGAGAAAGGGATTGAGTACACGGCAATCATTACTGTGAATTAGTCTGGAATGAATGCACCAGCTAACTTTTTAAAACACTACATACTTAGCACAGGTAAAATTGCAAATTTTTCTCCAGAGAGTACTTCTATAGCAGCCTAAGTGGTGCTCATGGTCACTTAGAGATGAAATGACATTTCCTCAGCTGTTATCAATTGCTTCTCTACGACTAAAATGTGTTCCTCAAAGGACCGGGGAAAGCTGGCAGGGTTTCTAGTGCGTATACCTGTAAGTTTTCTTTATGGGAGAGAGAAAGTGCCTGTGCTTCTGTGGAAGTTCTGCAAGTACTGAATTCTTAACTTGCAAAAGATGAACCAATAAACACGTCACAACACAAAGGCTCATAACTACAAGCTGTCCCATTGCTCCTAGGCCCTCTCAGTTACTGCGTGTCCTGCTCAAAGCTCAATGTTCAATGCATAGTAAGAAGAATGGGCAATCTAGTCCTAAGCACGCTGTCTTGGTGTGGAGGGACATAGTTGAGTACCTGTGTTTGTTCTAGTTGAGTTCATGCAAATAAGGCATGTTGATGTGTCAGGACTTGGTCATAGATTTACAGAAGTCATTTACAAAGATAGTAGAGTGTAGGTGCAGTAACACATGCCCAGGGGCCATTCTGCTCCCATCTAAATCTGGGCTACACCTCTGAGGGTGGACATAGGGGAGGCCTGGGTAGTGGGGAATGGCTTCCCGATGTGCCTACACAAATTGAGTTCTGCTAAGTTTAAAGTTTTAATGAAATTACATAAACCAAAGTTTAACACGTTTGAGATTTGAGTGATTATGGCAGGCAGGTAATGGTCAAGAAAATAGAGATCAGAGATGTGGATATTAAAGAGAGCATGTATGTAAAGAGAGACCACACTGCGCATCCAGACAGGAGTCTGTTGAAATATGCAACAGCAGAGGCCTTGCTACCAAAACACAACAGTAGTCTGGCTGGGGCTTCCTTTCCCCTAAGTGAGGCTCTGCGACTTTCCCAGATAAAACCCTGGGTGAAGGTCGCTGACGGGCTCAGTGGAGGCTTCACCTCTTCTCTCGGTAAGAGTCTGTGTACAGGGGTCTGTGCAAATAACAAGCAGGGTGCAGGACTTGCCAGAATCAGTGCAAACACAAGACCTGGATAAGAGAGAAAGGTATCTCTCCCGGAGATCAGAGGAGAATGCCCCTTTCTCTCTAGCTGTCCACAGGGGTTACCATCAGCCGGTCTGCCCAGCAGGGACCCGGTGGCTTAATTGCTGCTTCAGAAGCTGTTTGCTGATCAAACTGAGGTCCACCCTGACACCCTGCTTCTGAGCTTTGTCCTTGTCTCATGAGCTACAACTGCCTCTTAAGTTTATAAATAACATATGGTGAAAAGAAAAGTGATTACAAGAGTTAGTTAAAAAGTAGCTCAGCCGGCAATGTAGGCACCACAAGAACGATGACTCATTGCACAGCTGATTTTACTGATCCATTGATTTGCTGATTCAGCGATAATGGATACACTGATAATAGAATCAACCCAGAAAAAGGGCCTTTTGCCACATCCTCACCTTAGAAGGCAAAGGCCTTCTAAGTGGGCAAAGGCCTACTCTGCTTAAATGTATATTCTGTCTCTGCCTTTCTATTTCTTTCATTCACTGTCATCACCAGGCACCCAGAAAGAACCACGGTGTAATTTGGGGCTGGTTCCCAATACACCTCTTATTAAAAATTAATATTAACATTAAAAATCCTCCTGACCAGTGTCCTCATTTGAGAAGAGGGTGATAATAGTATCTCAAATTGTTTTTCTGAGGCTGGAAACTTTTACTTCTCATCAGGATTATCTCGACCTCCAAGGCTATTGGGGCTGACAAATTCTTTGTGGTAGGGGGCTGTGCTGTGTGCTGTGTGATGTTCAGCAGTGTTCCTGGGCCCTACTCCCTAGATGCTAGTAGGATCCCCACCCAGATGTGACGACCCCCAAATAGTCTGGACATTGCCAAATGCCTCCTGGGGAGCAAAGTCTCCCCAGTTGAGAGAAATCCACATCGTACATGAACTGCTTAGGCACCATGTATGTACACAATAAATGATCGTCAATATGGACAGGGTCCCTACCTGATGCTTTCAGTAAACACTCGGTCTTCTGAAAAGAACTAAAAGCCAAAGACATCTCCTGGAGAAACCGAATTCACCACACACCCCACCACTTTCCTCCACCTGCCAATAAATAAAGAGATACAAGTGAGAGGATTTTCTCCGTATTTGGTAAACTTTTCTACTTCTAAAAAACACGCACATACATGCACACTTGTCTTCATAAACACTATTTTTAACCATTTTTCCTCACTTGTCCTTACAAATTTCACCAATTCGCCTTTATTCATGCATCATTGAAAGGCTAGGATTCACCTGGAACCCACATTTCGTTTCCCGTGGTATATATCCTTGTTTCTGGAAATTCTCATGAATTTTGACTCTTTCCCAGTAAATTGATGATTTAAATCTATCTCTGACTCAGATCCCTCTCCTCAGGTCCAGACTAACATTTCTAACTAAATAGAGCAGTGGTTTTTAACCCTTTTTTATCTCACAGCACACTTGAATCTATAGTTAAACTTCCATTAGTACAATCCTCTTGTTTTTAAAACCCTTTTACTAAAGACTGGAGAATAGCGAACAGGATATAAAACAAAAACACACCCTCATTAAAGACCATGTAATAGCTCTCATTTCTACAGTTTGTAGGCTGTCCAGCCCATTAAAGACTGAACTTTCCCACCTCTCTCTATCCCCACCTGTTACCAGTGGCCGCTCTTTCCTTTTGGGTTTTTTCTTTCCCTTTATTTCATCCCTTGGACTCACACAAGCTAAAACATAGGAAGCATCAGTGTTTCTTAATTCACATTCACTTTCTCTCCGTCACCAAATCCTTTAAAATCTTTCTTTACAAAAATGCAATTTTCACCTCTACTTTTGCCTCTCCTTTTCCAATGAATTAATTTGACTCCACTTACTCAAATTATTGTAATATCCTATTTCTGCCCAGTTATGTGAAATATCCACACTGGGCAAAACAAAATTATGTTGAGGAAAAGGGAGATAGGGTCCAGAATTACTTTTTTAACTTTTTTTATTTTTTTTAGTTGCAGTTTTTGGCCAGGGCTGGGTTTGAATCCGCCACTTCTGGTATATGGGGCCGGTGGCCTACCCACTAAGTCACAGGCACTGCCCCAGGATTTCTTTATGAATGGTTGAAAACGTTCCAATATTAGATTTTTGTGATGGTTGTACAATTATCTGAATGAACTTAAAAACCTCTTAATTTTACCCTCTAAAATGGTGAATTGTACAACAATAAAGCTGTTCAAATAAAATCCAAAGTACACACAAAAAATGAAACAAATAGTCTGAGATTTCACATGACTTGCAGGTTAACCAAGTAGCCTGTCGCAGACTCAAGGATGGTGGCAAATAAAAAAGAATGAAATCCGGTCATTTGCAACAACCTGCATAGGACCAGAAAACATTATATGAAGTGAAAAAAGCCAAACACAGAAGGACAAATCTCACACATTGTCACTCGTATATGGAAGCTGAACATTAAGAACAATTAATCTCGTGCAGACAGAGAGGAGGAGAGTTACCAGAGACTGAGAAGAATATGGGGAGAGGGGATAAAGTGAGATGGTCAATGTGCACAAAAACATAGCTAGATAGTTAAATAGACTGAATAATATTTGATAGCAAGACAACACGACTATAGTCAATAACAAGTTATGGTATATATTAAAATAGTTTTAAAAAATGGAACTGGAAAGATCCTAACAGGAGGAAATGAAAAATGCTCCAGGTGATAGATACCCCGTTACCCTGATTTGACTAATAGACATTGTATTCCTGTATCAAAACATCAACATGTACCCTGTAAATTTATACAGCTGCTATGTATCCATAGTAATTAAAAATAGAAACAATTTTAAAAAGATGTTGGCAAAAGATACAAGATTCCTTGGTCAGAGGCGACTTTATTACTCATGGCACAGCGAACAGCATAAGCACCATCATATCTGTCTCAATTTCTCTTGCCCGTGAGTTCCATGGAATGACACAAATGGGTCTAAATGGATACCTGAAACTAGTGGTTTATAGTACATGAAATAGAATCCTAAGCTTTTCTGATAGTCTCTAAACCCACCTGCTTCACTCTTTGCTCCAGAGAAAGATGTTTTCTCTATCTCCCAAGGCTGTAAGCAAACCTGCCCATTGCATTGGAGTAAGACACTATCTCTAGTTTCCAAGACTATTTGCTATAAAAACACACCTGAAAAGATAGTCCAAAAGAAAGGGCCATTGGTGCCTCATTTCCAAAACATGGAGAAACATGAACGACCCATGGAACATTGTTCCCAAATACATACATCTCAAGAGTTCGCCAAGTCAAGAGAGAAAGTTAAATCTGAGTCTGTAGGGAAATCCAGTAGACCAGTCCAAGCGAGTTTTGTTTTCATTAAACTTGTACATAAGGCAGTGGACAGCTGAGTAAGAGGTATGGGGAAGGGTGAAGAAGAGAAGAGAAACCAATATAGAAAGAATTGAGATAACATGAAATGGTTGGTTAAGTTGGCTGTTATTCTTTACCACATCTGCTCTATTCTTAGTGAACCTTGAGGGAAGCTACCAGGATATGTTCCCCAGTGGTAGAACTAGTTACTCAGGCTACAGTTTTAGCCCTTCTAGTTTTAAAATATGACTCTACTCCTATCCTTCCATTCATCATAAACTTCAAACTTGTTAGCCCTTACATTTTTGCATTTTTCTCTTACTAAAGGGGATCTTCCTAAAATAAAAGCCGTCCCTATCATAAACTCACTGCTCACTGATGAATGGAGGAAATTTATATTTAGTGTCAAATTTGTTTTTTCCAGAAGTTGCGATATCTTCTGATCTTTCACATTGATAGCCTGTCTGGGAATATAGCCAATATTCATCTAGCAAATAATTACAAAAACAGAACTAAATTGATTACAGTCCAGGCACTCTACATTCTTTGACTGTAATCAAGGTAGCCTATCTTTGGGCAGTCAACTAGCTACCTGGTTGAGAAAAAAAAAAGAATACTGAGGACAAATGAAGTAAAGTAGTAGAGGAAGAAGTAGAATATAGATAATTTACTTTTTTTAATTTTAATTAAAAATGATGAGTGCTTTTGGCACTTCTAAGGGTAGAATATTTTAAGGTTAATCTCTCTGCAGCAATCATTCCTACTTTTATTCTCCATCTGTAATGCAGGGTCACACCATTTTATTGCAGGCTGATTCCTTTAAATCTAATGGATTTACCCCATGTGTATTACAGCCTAAAATCTTTTTTATAAAAAGCTATCTAATGATTGAATTAACTCCTGATGAATAAAATATATCCATTTTTAAGTGGGTGACTTAATTTCATCTTCACTAGGGGGAAAAATACTTTGTGTACAACAAAATTGAAAGTCTGAAAAATTGGCCAAAACCAGTGAAACTAGAAATGAATGTAGCCAACAAGAACATGTTCTCTAATTTCACTCAATTTTAATTCTGTGCATTCTCTGATGATGATTTGGATCTCTTCCACAACATTGACCATAGAGAAAACATTCTTCACTTCTATGAACCAAAAAGCTAGAGAATTTTCTCTGTATATTTTTATATTGGATAATCCATTCCCCCTGAATATATGTTAAAAATGAAAGTACAATAAACAAAATCATATGAAATATTATTTTCGTTGAATGTGTGGGTAATCACCCCAACTATCTTCTCATACACTGAGTCAGTAGAATTCAAAATTATAATCCCAGGCTCCCTTACAGTCATGAATCTGAATGTGATCGAGGTTCTCCCAAGTAGACTCACATTCATGAGACTGTAATTCAAATTAACAAGAGAATCAAGGCAGCGTAGGATGTGTCTCTTTTGTGAGCACAGAATTTAGTGAGTTTTAGGTTTGGAATTAGTTGTGGTTCCCTAATTCAGCAAGAAACCTCCAAGGTCACCATCTTCTTGCGGAAGGAAAGGAATTAGCACAGCAAAGCTCTGAAGCTGGCAGGTACAATGGAAGCTCCTGCTTCTAAACTTACTGAACATCAAAGAAGCTATGACAACTGTGGTGCCTGAATCCTGTGATATGGTTTGGAAATCAATCGTGCAATCATCACAGCTGCACTTCTGGGTTTTTCTCCAACACTGGGTAAGGTCACAGGTAACCATAACGATACCTGAGGTAAAAGAAAGCATTTAAAAATCAATTATAATTACAGACATTTCATAATGTATAGAAATTTAAGAAATATTTGGTTGAATTGCATCAAACTGAAAAGTTTCTGCACAGAAAAAGAACAACCAACAGAATGAAAAGGCAACCCACGGAATGGGACAAACTATTTGCAAACCTATGCTGGTATCTGATAAGAGGCAAATATCCAAAATATGCAATTCATACAACTTGATAGCAAAAACACTAACCCCATTAAAAAATAGGAAAAGGACTTAAATGGACAATAGTCCAAAGAAGACATACAAGTGGCCAACCGGTATATTATAATCTGCTCCACATCACTAATCACCAGGGAAATGTGAGTTAAAACCACAATGAGATGCCCTTATCAAAAAGTCAAAAGATAATGAGTATTGGTGAGGATGTGGAGAAAAGGGAACCCTTATACACCATGGGCAGCAATGTAAATCGGCACGGGCATCATGGAAAACGGTATGGAACTTCCTCGAAAAACCAAAAATAGAACTATTATATCATCCAGCAATCCCACTACTGAGTATGTGTCTGACAGAAATGAAATCACGGTCATGAGGTCATCTGCGGGATCTGCACTTGCACATTCAATGCACCATTGTTCCCAAGAGCCAAGACCTGGGAGCAACCACGGTGTCCATAGGAAATGAATGGACAAAGAAGACGTGGTATATATTTACAATGCAGTAGGATTTGGCCTTAAAAAAAAAAAAAAAGGAAGGAAATCCTACCTTTGAAACAAAATGGATAAATCTGAAGGGCATTATGCTAGGTGAAAAAAGACACAGAAAGATGAATACTGCATGATCTCACTTTATATGTAAAATCTATAAAAGTCCAACTTAGAGAAACAGGTAATGAAAAAGTGCTTAACAGAAGTTGGGGGTGGGGAAAATAGAGCCGTGTTGGTCCAAGTTCCCCATGTACAGCATAGTGACTAGTAAGTAATACTGTGTTTTCTATTTGAAATTTGCTAAGACAGTAGATCTTAACTATTTTCACCAAAATACTGTTTTAATAAAAACAGTTAAATGATGGAAAGAGATGGATATATTTACTGGCTTGACTGTGGTGATCGTTTCACATGATGTAGAACCTACATCAACACACCACCTTGCATACCTTAAATCTATAAAGCAAATAAATAAATGATGCATACAGGGACACAGATATGATCAGAAACACACTGTAAGGAAAAACATTTGAGCAAGGGTATTTGTATTGTACTAAATATAAATCATTCTCAAATTAATATTTAAAAATGAAACTAAAACTTCTGTAAAGATAATGGTCTGTAGGTCTACTACATGTCAAAAAACACCTTTTCCTTCATCTATTATAAACACTTTTCAACATCAAAAGTAATAAAGAGACAATTCTCACACATAGTGTCATCAAATAAAAACATCATTATTCAAAATTTAGAATACTTCTTTCTAGTGGATTCTTTCCTCAAAAGTCTCTATTTTACATACTTATGATTGTATGGCAGAAACTATTTTGTAAACCACCTTTTCTTCTGAGACAGTAAGAGTTTTTCATATTATTTAAACTCTTCAAAAAATCACATTTAATTGCTGCATAGTATTTTCTAAGAGGGAACACTTCTTTCCACTTACAGTATTTTATCCCATAAGTGGAGCAATTTTCTAAAACACTCTTGTCACTGTGAAACACCTCTTACTTTCCCCATGGAGACGGAACCGATTACTTCCCAGGCTCACCCCCTCTCCTTCATTGTGTCTTCATTCCATCAGTCGACAAATATGTTTTGAGAACCTGTAACACATCAAGCACTGTGTCAAAGCTGAGGAGAGAGCCAGGAAGAAAACAGAAAAACATCTTCACTTCATGTTGCTGGCCTTGGAGGTGTGTTTGGAGGCAGGAAGAGGAAAATATACAAAATAGATGAGTAAGATACTGTAGCACAGAGGATGTTAAGTGCTAAAGGGAAAAACAAAGCAGGTTGGAGGGGCAGGGAATCTCAGGAGTTGCAGGCTCACAGAAGGCAGCTGTACTAAGTTTGGGGGCTGCTCTAACAAAGTACCATGAAGTCGGTAGCTCAGAACAACAGAAATGCGTTGTGTGCTAGTTATATCGGCCGGGGTGGGATATGAAGGTGTTAGCAGGGCCATGCTTCCTATAAAGTCTGTAAGAGAATCCTCCCTGCCCATGTCCTTCCCTGGCTTCTGGAGTTTGCTAGCAATCCTTGGCATTCCTTGGCTTAGGGCAGCACGACTCCGATTTAGCTGTCATCTTCACACAGCACTCTCTCTCTGTGTCATCTTACAGGAACACCAGTCACCTCGGATTAGGGCCCCGCCCTGCTCCAGTATCACTTTACGGTAACAAATATCTGCAGCAATCCTTTTTACAAATAAGGTCACATGCTGAGCTATTGGGGATTAGGACCTCAACCTATCTGTTCTGAGGACACAAGCTACCCCGCAGCAGCAGCCAGGAGCTATCTCATTGAAGAAAAACTAACGGTTAGAGAAGGAGCCGCGAACATGTCTTGGTAAAATAGAAGGCGCCCAAGTCCTGAAGCTAAAGCATTCCTGGTAGTGCAGAAAGCGGAAGGTGGGCGAGAAGGACTGGAGCAGACTGAGAAAGACGGAGACTAGAAGGATACTGGGCCCGCAATGGAACAGGGATGCAGATGGTCTGCCTTGTAATATCCGAAATTTCGTTTTTACCTCAAAACAGATAAAAAGTCCTTGAGCAATTGTCACAGATAAGTAGCACGATCTGACTCAGTTTCTAACAGAATCACTATGTTGGGAAAGGATTGCTAAGGCCAAGGAGGCCCGAAAGGAAGCCAGTGAGGAAGCAATCGCAGTATTCCCAGGTGAGAGATGACTGGGCAGGAGGCAGGATTCCAGCCGGGAGTCGGTGCGGAGTGGTCGGATCCCGAATGGACACTGATAGTGAAGTGCAGACGAGAAGAGGGAGCTGGTGATGCTGAAGACGCACCTGCCCGAGGACATGAGAGGGAGGCTTACTTGCACAGAGAAAGGGAGGATCAGGCTCTGTAAAGAGCACAGCTGGTGGGGGACCGCCATTCCCCACATCCTCCGGTGGACAGAGGCAATCTATCAAGGTGCAGAAGGCAGGGCTTAGCCCCTTTCTCTTCTCTCTTGATTTTCCTGTCTTACCCTGCTCAGGCTGCTACCCCAAAAGATCACAGACTAGACGGATTGAACAACAGATTCTTTCTCTCAGTTCTGGAGACCAGGAAATTAAAACACAAGATTCTGGGGAAGCGGCTTTAGTTCTGGGGTCCCTTCTCTTGGGGGCCTTGCATTGTGTTTGAGGGAGGGGCTCTTGGTGTCCCTTTCTAGAAAGACACCACTTCTGTGGGATCAGGGCCCCACCCATAGGACTTCATTTAGTCTGAATTATTTCCTTAGAGGCTTCAGGTCCAATTACAGACACAATTGGGGTTAAGGCTTCAATATTTGAATTGTGGGGACAGTAACAAGCAATCCACAATACCTCTCGATTCAGATTGCTGGGAAATAATGGCCTGAATCAGTAGATCTGCACTTCAGGCTCAATCTTCCACCAGGAGCAAGAAAGTGTCCAAGGCTAGCCAGTCACGCAAACCCAAACTAAATTTTATCAATTATAAAGGTGATATTTCTTTTTAATTTATACTAAAATTTTAGTTTTGATATATTCCACTGAGTAGGCATACCAGGTTAGTTAATTATCTCTTTGTTATTAAAAATTGGGAGCTTTTTACATCTTTCTTTCTTTGTTTATTTTATTTTTATTTTTATTTTTATTTTTTTGCAGTTTTTGGCCGGGGGCTGGGTTTGAACCCACCACCTCCGTCATATGGGACCGGCGCCCTACTCCTTTGAGCCACAGGCACTGCCCTATGTTTTCACTTATTAACCAAAAAAGTTTTATAACTTTCCTCACATATTCCTACATATTTCCTACTAAATTGTATTCTCTGCATATGTGTTTTATGGTGCTATTATGGATGAAATATTTTTTCCTTGTTTTCTAAACCATTGAAGCTTTTTAGTAAGAAACTATTATTTATTATATTTGACTTAAATACTAATATTAAATTGGTTGTGTATTTTTCTTCATTTAAATAACTTTTATTTTATAAGTATATGTTAATACAGTCTATACAACGAATGATGATCTTTTTCTCATTTCCAAAATTGTAACTTCCATTTCTATGTCAAGTCAAATTGCATCTTATAAAAATCATCTTTAAAAGGTGAAAAAGAGTGGTATTGTTGTCATCATTAGTCATTACACATGTCTAATTTTATAGAGAATGTCTTTAAATTTGTACTGTTAAACATGATGTTTGATTTTGGAGCAAATACTTTTTATGACATTAGTATAGAGTGCTATTCCTGGGTTTATTTTTTCATAAGATGATTGGAATTTTTAAAGTGGAAACTGTTTGAATATTATCAATGCCTTTTCAGAATCTCTTGAAGAGACTGCTTTTACTCTATTTTATCTATTGATAGAATCCATCTGTCTTAGTCCATTTTGTGCTGCTCTAACAAAATGCCATAAACCAGGGGCTTATAAACAACAGAAATTTATTTCCCACAGTTCTGGAAGCTGAGAAATCCAAGATCAAGACCCTGACAGACTCAGGATCTGGTGAGTGCCCAGCTCCTGGTTCACAGACGGTGTCTTCAAGCTTCATCCTTACATGACAGAAAAGGACCAGCTAGATGTCTAGGTCTCGTTCATAGGGACACTATTCCTAATTATGCAGGCTGTGCCTTGCAGGACCTAATCACCTCCTAGAGGCCCTACCTTCTAACACCTTCCCTGAAGGGTTAGAAATTTCAACATAGAAATTTTGGGGAAAGTAACATTCAGACTATAACATGTAACATCAATACATGCCTTAGCGTTACACCATCTTTGCATTTCTGGGATTCACAAAGAGCACGTATGATAATGAGTTAGCAAAATATAAAGCTCACATAATCAAACTCATATTAACAGCCATTTCCACATTTTGGCACATCTGTATTTTGAAAAACATGATGAGTATTTTTAATCATGAGAACTAACTGTTTCATATATTGAGAATAACACAAGCTTTTTTTTTTTTTTTAACAGAATCTCACTCTGGCACCCTGATAGAGTGCTGTGGCATCACAGTTCACAGCAACCTCAAGCTCTTGGGCTTACGTATCGTCTTACCTCAGTTTTTCCATTTTTAGTAGTTGTGGGGGTCTCCCTTTTGCTCAGGCTAGTCTCAAAACTCCTGAGCTCAAGCAATGCCCTCACCTCAGCCTCCCAGAGTGCTAGGATTATAGGCATGAGCCACTGCTCCTGGCCTGTAAAAACGTATTTTAATATACTATGCAATTACATTAGAAAGACCCATCAGAAAAAGAACATTATATGCTCTTACCATTATTTCTCTATATAGTTTTTGACAAACATTTAAGTGTGTCTATTTGCCACAATAAAGGAAATCAAATTATTGGATAAAATGAGTCAAAAAAGTAATGTGAATGAAATAACTGAATGACTGAATTCTTCATTTTCCAAAGCTGTTTGAATGCTTGCTTATCAAAATGTATGTGAATGTCTTTTTAAGAATGGGTTTTTTTATTTTACCATTCTTTAAAATGTGCCAAGGTAAAATTGGTCCAAACTGCAGTTACATTGACTAATCCCTTTGAAACTTTTTCATCTGTATTAAGATAGCTAAATATAATTTCTAGTAGTAATATTGAGCAAAAAGCAATTGACATCCTCGTGTCTTCTGTTTCATGAGAAATTTGGGATATGACTTCTCAGGAAATAATTATCACTTTGATTATCTAATCAGTCTGTATATAACTATTCAAAAACTAGAGTTTAATAACTCTGGTGAAAGGGGATATAAAACTGTGTACCTTTCAGAAAACCCCAAATATACGTACATCTGAATTTCAAAAGCTACATAAAATGGCAATTGTCTCCAATTCTGAAGTGATGAAGTATTCAGAAAAGTTGAAAGATTAGGACAATGAACAGAGACTCTTCATTAAACCGTGAACATTTTGCACATTTCTATACCTCTTCTTTTTTCGTGATGAACTATTTGGCAGAAAGTGGCAGACATTGTTCTCATACAGTATGTTCTATTCAGCATACAGGTCCTAAAAATAAGGGAGTCACCCACAACATAAAGTCACTATGAAGGTAGTGCTCTCCAAAATACAATATACATTTCGATTTTCCCTCAAAAAAAGTGTTTTATAATCCCTTTTTATTCTTCTTATTCTATTGTGTCTTTTACCCATTCTTTGCCTTTGGTATTCTGTTGGCTTTCTTTTAAGTTAGAATGGTGCCATCTTTGTTTATATTTTGAGTTTTTTTGTTTTGATTTATTTTGTTTGTGCTTTGACCAGGCCACCTGTATAATCTGTCTACATTCTAGATTTGTCTGCCTATATTTTTATATGATTAAATTCAGTTTAAACATTTGGACACAAAATGATACAGGAGGGATGTTATATGCTTCTTGCTGTACCACATTAAGAAGGCTTTTGATCAGTGATAATGCTGAAATTATTTGTTTAAGGCTATGACCTTGAACAAAATTATAGTGTTTTTCTTTGTATTTAGTAAGTTGTATGTTTGATGCTACTTTGGCATTTTACCACTATCCCATTCCTTAAACTTTTTTTACCCCATGATTTTAATATCCATTGGTCATCTTTTCCTGAATCAATTATATACATTGTCTATTTTAATGAAATAAAAATACTTCAACATCCAAGAACAACCCATGCACTATATTGATAGCTGTCTTCTTTATAGATCATCATGGTGCATTATAATAATTAATAACATGGAAAATCCATACATTAATAACATCAAGATTATTAACAAAAAGCAGACATTTTGAACATACTTTGTTAGTTTTTTTTTATTTCAAAATATTGTAAAAGTCCTTCTGAATTTTTGGAACAAAGTGAGCTTTGTATAAATGCCTATAACATGCTAATAATAGTTTTTCTCAAACCATAACAAAGAAAAGTAACCCTAGTGGTGTGCCTTTTGTCTTTCAAAGTGCGTGTCTTACCTTGGAGAAAGCGTCTCCCCTTTCTGTTTGAGTGCCTTCACCCAGTGCATCACTGTTTACATAACCATTTAATTAAACCAATTACCACAAAGTGATCCCCATTTCTTCATTACAGTCCTTTCTTTTACTTAGCGGTGCTCAGAATTTACATCCCCTTGACAATTAAAGCTCCAAAACAGTTACGAAAGCCTTTTATATCTGGTTTTCATTAGTTCATATTAAACGATTCATTGGCTTGATTCCCACTTCAGTGAGCCCTCTCATAAAATTTGGTGAGACATCAGGGTGATATAGCACGCGAAAGGAAATGAATTAATACATCAGCAAAAACACTGCCAAGCCGACGGTTTGACCACATTTTATTATGTAGTGGATATACTTGTCAGTCATAGGAGAGTTATATCCAAAGGAGGATACTTGAGAACTCTGAGCAGTTTTAAGGCTGCAGGGATGAAATGCAGCCCGGGATCTGCCTCCATCACTGAGCAGGTGTGTAGTCAGCAAGTCTCTCTGGAGAGGCATTATGCAGTGGGCAGTTTCCCAGCAGTTTAGGAGTTCCCATTAATGCCCTTGCAATTAAGGTTTTTATAGCATTTTACCATTTGAAGCCGTAATTTCAGATGGGTACCTAGGTTGTAGGTATGAGAAAGGGAGATTTATCTTAACTTACAGAAAATGCTGAGTGCAAACTCAGCTTTATTGTGGAGTAAGACTGTAGGCATGGCACATATGTGTGTGTGCGTGTGTGTGTGTATATGTGTGTATTCCTGAAATGGATGCCTTTTTATATCTGAAACCATAAATATGAATGATTTAAAAATCCAGTAGTTCTAAAGGATAAGTTTTCCTAAGTTTTATTCATGGGAACTTGGAGAATGTACAAAAAAATGGTATTTGTTTTAAAAAAAGAATCCAAAGATGACAGAATGTCTCGATGATCTTCTAAATCCAAGTAAATCATATCATACAAATAGAGACAATTATAAAGATGATTTAAATGTTCTTTTTTTTTTCTGGGCATTGGCTGTGTCCAGTAATATGCCTGGGAAAGTGGAAAACAGTAAGAACGGAGAAACCTGGGTCCAAGAAACAGCCCTCTCAAGTGCAGCAGCTACCTTGATTACCTCTGAAACAAACAAACAAAGAAAAACATATTCACCTTTAGGATGACTAGGTCTTCAAGTTGTTAAAAATAAACCCAGGCAAAATTTACATACCCTGGAAGACAGATTTTTTTTTTTTTTTTTAGTAAACTACAAAACGTTGAGACCAGTTATTAGAATATAGATAGCAGGGGCTGTCTATTAACTCACCAAAGGTGAATTGCTTTCACATTTTCCAATCAAGAACACAAGAGTGGTTTTTATGTCTAGAAATTGAATTTGGCATAACAGCAAAAATAAGAGATATAACTTGATTTTACACTGATATGAAGGAATAGCTCCCTTCCTCTAACCAAATACATAGGAATGTGTGGTCAGAAGCACCTGATATTCAAGCCAGCCCTTTCATTCATGAATGGCAAAAATCTTTAAGCCTGTTTAACAACTCTAGAACAAAACATTTTTTAGGAAAGACATTTTTGTGTATTTTTTATCTCCTTATCCCCAAGCTGATAAATGGAGGGGTGGTCAATAGTTATTTGCTGAATAACCATTTGTTGTTCTTTCTCTAGTGACAGATACTTCTCTTGTTGCTTAAACATTGAGCTAAAGTGTTCCTCAGACTTTTCTAGATTCTCTTCTCTCTGATCTGTCTTCATTAACATTCCCTTCAATGCCATGGCTTCCTACAATTTCCTTTTAGTCATGAGTCTAAAAGATACATCTCCAACCTAAAGTACTACCACAATTTCTAATTTCTAGTTAGCGGAAAGCTGTGTCCCTGTCGCAATATTTAAAATTTGATATAATCAGGCCAGGCATAGTGGCTCACACCTATAATTCTAGCACTCTGGGTGACCAAGACTGATGGATCTCTTGAGCTCAGGAATTCAAGAGCAGCCTGAGCAAGAGTGAGACCCCATCTCTACTAAAAATAGAAAAATTTCCCAGGAATCATGCCTGAAGCTGGGTCCCAGCTACTTGGAGGCTAAGGTAGCAGGATGGATTGAGCACAAAAGTTTGAGGTTGGTGTGAGCTGTGAGGCCACAGCACTCAACCCAGGGCAACAAGAGTCAGACTGCTTAAATAAATAAATAAATGAATAAGTAAAATTTGATAGAACCATAAAGAGACCTGGACGTGGGATCAGAAAGTTTGGCACCAAGGCCTAGCTTTGCTAGCTATAAACTACACTGAAGCTAAAGTACATTATCTGAATCTCTGAACTTTTGCTTCTTCATTTGTAAAATGGAGAAAAAAATAATTCCCTAAATTTATGATAATAACATTAAATCCGAATGAAAAGCTTTTTGTATACCCCAGAGCATTGTACAAATGTCAGGGTATTATCATTATCATTATCATTTCTCAGGCCAAGCCTGTGCCTATTTCCCCATTGGTTTAAGATCAGGCTCCTTACTTGACTTCCTATTTGGTAGAGGAATTATGGGTCTCTAATTCTTTTAATTAGAGTCCTCTAATTCATGTTCTGCCCCTGGCATCTCTCTATTGCAGACTGGTGCAGACTACTTTTCCTAAAGCAGAATTCAAATTGTGTAAGTCCTTTATGCAAAATGCTCCCATGCCTCCCCTTTGTCTATCCAATGGCCAAATTTTTATGCCTTGCATTGAAGACGACGAGCTGCTTTTTGTTATATTATTTGATGCCTCTTCTCAGTCATTATCAAATTTTGTTTCATATATGAGTCAGAAAGCTTTTCCTTCTTCATAAATTGTTTCTGTCACCTTGAACACAATTTTTTCTCAAGGAATTCAAATCCCATCTTTCAAAACCTAATATATGTAATGTGTTAGTTATGCTACCCTGAGAAACACATGTGTCAAGGTAGGATTAGATACACAAGAGATTTGTTTTGTTGTTGTTTGAGATAGAGTCTTACTCACTCTGTCCCCCTGGGTTGAGTGCTATGGCATCATCATAGCTCACATCAACCCCAAATCCTTGGGCTCAAGCCATCCTCTTACCTCAGCTTCCCGAGTAGCTGGGTCTACAGGTGCCCATTACAAAACCTGGGTAGTATTTCTAGTTTTAATAGTGATGGGGTCTCGTTCTTGCTTTGGCTGGTCTCAAACTCCTGAGCTCAAGCAATTCACCTTCAACCTCTCCGAGTAATATAATTACAGGCATAAGCCACTGCACCTAGCAAAGTAGAGATTTTTTTTTTTTTTCAGAAAGCCTGTGAAATCTAAGGATGACAGATAAAGTAGCAAGGACATACAAGTCTGAAAGGAGGATCAGGTGTGAAACATGTGATACCTAAGCAGAGTTTTGTGAAAGTTTAAGCCAGGCCAGTAAGAAATCCTCAATCCCAAACTCCTATTAGAGGAGCTGCATATCTCAAAGAAATGGGACAAAATTAGTGACCCCCATTGCTATAATCTAAATATTAATTAGTGCCTTCCCCCAAATTCATATGTGGAAATCCTAACCCTCAAGTTGATGGTATTAGGATTAGGATCTTTGAGAGATGATTAGATAATTCTACCCCATGAATGAGATTAGAGCCCTTAAAAAAGAGTCTGTGAAAGTCTCCTCACCACTTTTCTTATAGAAGAGATAGCTAAAAGGCACGGTCTGCAAACCAGAAAGTGGCCCCTTGCCAAACATACAATCTTCTGGTAACTTTGTTGTGAAATTGTCAGCTTCCAGAACTGTGAGAAATGTCTCCTATTTATAAATTATAGTATTCTGTTATAGCAGCTTGCAGGGAATAAGACCCAAGCTCAGTCATTGGTTAGTTAGAGCCAAAGGGAAGGGTAGCCTAAGCTCCCAAACAGCCATAGATCTCTAGAAGCTTAGTTGCTAGAACTCTTGCTCAACTATTTTCCCCTGAACATAAATCTGAGTTGTATATTTTTATGGCCACCGTCCATGGCAACCTACATGATGTTTCCATTTCTTTTATCTACTCAACCATCCCAATATGTTACATATGTAAGAAGTTTTCTATTGGATTATAAACTCTTTTCTTAAAATTTCAGATTAATGTGAGGATAAAAATGCTTAGGTTACATTGTTTGCATTTGTGAAGTAAATTTCAAGTTGTAGTTGAGCCCTTCACCCAAGAGGTGTGCAGTATACTCTTACACTGTGCACATTAGGTGAGAGCTTCTGAATCCTCCACCCTACTCCTTTCTCTTTCCTTCCTCCCCACTCGAATTTGTGTTTTTCTCTCATGTGGGCATGTAGTTGTTTATCTATTAATTTAAAATTAGCATTGCATACATTGGATACTTGCTTTTCCATGCTTGTGATACTTTACTAAGAAGAATGTTCTTCAACTACATCCAGGTTAATACAAAAGATATAACCATCTTTTTATGGCTAAATCCTATTCCATAAACCACAGTTTGTTAAACCATTCATGAGTTGATGACCACTTGGGTTGATTCCAGGTCTTGGCAATTGTGAATTGAGCTGTGATGAACATTCTAGTGCAAATGTCCCTATGATAAAATGGCTTATTTTTCTTCTGGGACACCTAGTAATGAGATTGTGGGATAAATCAGAAGGTCAACTTTTAATGCCTTGAGGATTCTCCGTACTCCTTTACATAAAGGTTGTATTAGTTTGCAGTCCCACCAGCAGTGTAGAAATGTTCCCTTCTCTCCACATCCATGCCAGCATCTGCACCTTTGGGACATTGTGTTGTGAGCTCTTCTAATTGAGGTTAAGCCATATCTCAGGGTAGTTTTGATTTGCATTTCCTGGATGATTAGGAACAATGAGTATTTTTTCATGTATTTGCAAGAGACATGAACAGAACCTTCTCTGAAGAAGACAGATGAATGGCTAAGAACAGATTATAAGGTCTTTCGGAGAAAAACGATTTATTTTTTATTTTTGTTTTTCTATAGTATAGATTGCTTTTGAAAGACATCTTTGGGTAGGTAGCAATGAGGAAGATGACCTGAAGAACTAAAATCTAGCTGCAAAGAACAATGGGAAAGACCATGTTTGGGTTGTCTATTGATTTGTAGGAAACTACCCTGCATTTAATGGGTTGAAATAGCATAAACTGTTTATTAGTCATGATTCTGTAGGTTGGTAAATTGATCATGAAGCTCCCTTTCTCTGTAAGATATTGCATAGGCCCCGGGGTAAAGTTTTTTTTTTTTTTATCAGAATTTGATTCCTGAATTTCAAGGATGTGATAAAAGGATAAAAGAATTAGAAATAAAGAGATAAGATTATGAAAAAGTTTTAATGTAAGAGGATAGACTATATTATCTTGAAATCCACTACTTTCAAAGTTATACATAAAACTTATATAATCAATTTTACATGACAGTGACACAAATCTCAGCCAGAAGGGCTTAAACAAACAGTTTTAATTTGGGAGATGTCCAGAGTAGACATAGAGTTCTGCCAAATATCCATAACACATACACAGAGTTTGTTTCTTGAGAATCTCATAATACAGCAATACTATGCCACACAATCCTCACATAGACTTAATTGCATTAAAATTGTGGGGAATAAGAAACATATTCAGAAATCCAAAATGAAATGAAAAACAGAGAAAGTATGAGAGATAGTAACATGAGCAATTTAAGGGTTGTAGTCCTTTGACTCAGCTCATTTCTATGAGTGCACAGCCAAATATGTAATTATATAATTAACCAACTAGAGTAGAAAATATATCAAGATAAATTTTTAGTAAATTATCTTACTGCTTAAAATCAGTGAAGTTGAAACTATAGGGCAATTGCCCCAGAGGGATTCACTGTACCCTTAGGTGTCTGGATTAGTAATGAAGAGCCCTTGGGCTAGTTTCTAAATTTAGAAACATAAGATATATAAGCTAAAGAAATTAAGCACATCACCAAGATATTTTGCTTTGCCTGGAGTTACATCAAGCCATTATAATAGCCTTAGTTTTTATTTAATAATCAGAAGCTCAGTTAGGGATTTGCTTCTCTCTTTGATTACTATGAAATGGGAAAATATTTTTAGCTCCAAGAGGAGAACTATGTCCTAAAGACCTAGAATAGTCCTTGATTTATGGTAAGTAATCAACAGTATTTATGTAATAAATAAATTATTTTAATTTTGTGACTTTGGCTGGTGCGATGGCTCAGATGTTTAATCCTAGCACTCTGGGAGGACTGGGGAAAAGAGGGAGGATGGTGAAAGCTTGAGCTCAGGAGTTCAAGACCAGCCTAAGCAAGAGCACGACTGCCTTCTGTACTGTAAATAGCAAAAATCAACTGGATGTGATGGCAGGTACCTGTAGTCCTAGCTACTCTGAGAGGTTGAGGCAGGAGTATCACATGAACCCAGAAGTTTCAGGTTACTGTGAGCAAGACTGATGTTATGGCACTCTAGCTGAGGCAACAGAGTGAGACTCTGTCTCAAAAAAAAACATCTGGTGACTTTGTAGAGAAGACATTTTTGACAATATGATTCATAAGAAAAAAACTGAAAGCAAAATCTCTGTTGCTGAGATGATAAGGAGTCTTACCTGTTTTAGGTACTAAATTCCCCACACAATATTACTAAGGATGTGACTAAATATGGGCAAAGGTAAAATTAAATGGCATTCCTCAACAGTTCTAAAAGACGACAGTCCCTATATAATCACAAACCAATGAACCAATGACTTTATGCTACAGTGATTAACTCTAAATGTTAATGTGGTTATCACCGGATACAAACAACTATACATGTTTGTATGAAATTATGTTCTACATGAAATGACTGTAGATGATCATTTTCATGTATCAATGTTGTGGAAGTTGAGGCAGAAAGCTTCCCATACTGCAACTTGTGTATTAACTGTGCCTTAGATTTGATTATATCTGCTCCATTTTTGGAGCATGTGAGTTGACTGTTGAAGATATTTTAAATGTGAGAATGTTTATTTCCTTTTTCTCAAGGACGCCACATTACTTAAGGTAATCCATTGTATTTTTAAAATACCCATTTCTAAAACATTCATAATGCTTTTGAAGCAACTTCTCATAATATCTTGGGGAGAAAGGTTGCAAACCTCTGTCATGTAACTTTATGGACTAGCTTGATGACTTATTCATAAAGTCACCCATGAAACTGAGTGAAGATTAATGCTTGAAAAAATAAAAATAAGAAAGAAACACAACTTGCTGGCCACAATTCTACACCACATCTTTTAGTATAGATTTCATAAACTCTAGATATTTAAAGCATTGAAAATCAACACACCTGTAATTTTTAAAAATAATTTTACTTATTTTACTAATTTACACTAGTGTATTCATTCGCTTGAAGTACTAAATCAGACCCTAGTAATAAAAGAATAAAAATCAATAGTCAATAAAATTTATTGTATAACGAAAAGTACTTTAGTGAACTCATAAATTGGCATTCTGAGATGATCTGTGTGTGTGTGTGTGTGTGTGTGTGTAAACTTAGTGTACAAATGTAATTTAACCAAAATATTTCTTCTGATATCTAATATGATAACAAAAGATTTGATATTTATTCTATATTTACATAAGAGTCTGCAACAGCTCTGTCAGCAACATCATAATATATGCCTATATATTTAGGAACTATAATTATATATTTTACCAGAAGATATCTACTCATATGTAAAATACATTACAAAAGATGCATAATAATATATTGGTCTAAGTCTTAAATATCTGCATATATATTACTCCTTTTATAACTGTATGTTCAGTTTTTCAAGATATACAGAATCATTAAATAACTAAGCCCTTAGTGGATATATCCTTGAAAGACCTTAAACATCTTTGCAAAAACCAGTGTGAAACGTTTGTAGGATCAGGAATAAACTCTTATAAACAAATCATGTCAGTCAATGTATAATATGAACTGTAGTAGAACATGATTAAATATAATTAGATCCTCTTAACAGCATAAGCCCTGAATAATCCTTCTTGTCATTTATTTCAAATTATTAAAGCATTTGAGAGATTAAATATTGTAATGGATTACTTTCAAGTTTTGAATCTTATTTTTAGTACTAAGACTTTGAATATTATTGGCAAGGAATGTTAACTAAATGAAAATCATTCTTTATCTGGGAAGAAGAGTTATCAAATTAATAAAACAGAGATTTACTATAGAGGGTAATTGTTTTTATGCCAACCAGTATTCTTTACCTTGATTAGCTGCTGCAATACAGCACATCTTTAAATAAATATGTGTACTCAATGGAAAGATAACATTTGTGAATATTAATATAAGAGTAATTTTCTGTTTCCAAATGAGTTATTAGAGCCACTAATAGTGTCAATGAAGGTAAATTTGCTTTGAACAAGAGGAGTTCCAGTTCCAGACATAATGAAATAGACTTATTTTTAGCTTAATTCTTCCACTAAGTGCAAATAATAACACTGGACATGCAAGGTTGGACAATTAAGTTTGCAAACTCATCCTAGAAAAAAATGCTACATATCACATTGGTAGATATCAATACCATCACCTTTGAAGTACTCCCCTTGGAAAGCTATGTACCCATGCCAGTGCCTTGCCACCCTTCAATGTAATTCTGAAACCCTATTTCTGGAATGGCCTTCAGAGCTGCCCATGTAATACAACAACGTAAGAGACTACAAGGTGGGAAGAAAAAGGTAGATCTTGAGATTTGAGGAAGGAGTTCTTGGGTTATCTTTTTGTTCATAAATCTCAGACTAGGGTTGGAGAAGCTGAAAACCACAAAAACCAATGAGCACAGGCTTAAAAATACCCACCAAAAGAACAAGGAAGGGTGGCCTAGAAGAACAGCCACCTTCCTGAGTCTGCACTATAGGAAAACACTTTTTCTTCCCACCTCATCACCAACACCACTTCTTCCTCTTCTTCAACCAACCATGGTATAAGAGACCAAGTGGGGAGCTGCGCTTCCATCCCCATCAGATGTAGTAAGCCATGGTCTGCTTCTCCTTCTGGGGTGACTAAGTGGGGGACTGGACTTGAAACCCCTACCCAGCTTTAACAGATGACATCATACCACCCCAATCCTGCTAGACTCAGTGAAGGGTCTGTAGAGAACCTGCCTCACTCCCCTGCACTAGCAGGAGGAAGTCCATCCTCTCTAAATAGAGCATAGGGGCAGAATGTTGGAGAGGAAAGGAGGGAGGGAGTGAAAGGCATTCTTCAAAACTGTTTGTGAAGTCCTAGGCAGCCTGCTTAGCAGCCCACACTGGGCTGACCAGATTTAACATAGCAAAAGATTTGAGAACTAGCAGGGAAAAAACACAGTTTTCAGATTAGACTTTGAGTATCACATAAACAAAGAGGAGCAGAACAACTCTGCACACATCTGAATACAAAATTTTCCCTGGAACCACAAAAGTAGGTCAGAACTTGTATGCTAATCCTAAACAAGATAATTTCCTGATAAAAATAGAAGATGTAAATAGGATCCAGAGTCTGGCAACATAACACCCAAAATGTCCAGGACATATTTGAAAATCACTTGTCATATAAACAATTACAACTGGAATTAGAAAAGACAATTAGTCGATACTAACCCCAAAATGAATCAGCTATTAAAATTATCTGACAAAGATTTCAATGCAGCCTTCAATGAACAATTATAAACATTCTTACAGTAAGGAGGAAAACAGAAAATTTTAACAAAAAATTATAAGATTTAAATAAAAGAGAACCAAATTTAAATTATAAAATGGAAAAGCACAAAAACCAAAAATAAACATCTCACTGGATACGTTCAATAGCATAATAGAGATAAGAGAAGAATCAATAAATTGAAAACCAATCAATAAAGATTACCCAATAGAGATACAATAGTCTGAAAACACAACATGAATGTAGCTTCAGGACATGTAGGCAATACAAATGATCTAAGACTTGTGTCACTAGAGTCCCAGAAAGAGAAGATAAAAATTGTCCAGCTGAAGAATTATTTGATGAAGTAATGGCTAAAAATTTTCCAACTTTGGCAAGAGAAATAAACCTACATATTCAAGAAGATGAATGACTCCTAAAGAGAATAAACTGGTAGAAATCCATACCAAGACACACAACATAAGCAAACTTCTGAAAAGTAAAAACAAAAGAAATCTTGAAAACAGCTATAGCAATATGACATTTTACCTACAAGGGAACAATGAATCAAATGACAATGGGCTTCTCTTTCAAAACCATGGAGGCCAAAAGGAAGTGGCGAAACATTTTTCAAGTGCTGAAAGGAAAGAATTTCAACCCAACCAATTCCTTTCAACCAAAAATTTCACAGCAAGTTTCTAGATACCTCAGAAATGAAGGGGGAAATAAAGATATTTTCAGAGGAACGAAAACTATGACAATTTGTTACCAGATGATGTACCCTGAATTAATGGCTAATGGAAGGTCTCCAATTGGAAAGAAAATGGAAAGAGAAGGAAACTTACAACATCAGAAAGGGAGAGAGGACAATAAAATAGAAAGAAAAAATAGAAAAAAAAAGACTGAGATAAATATAAGAGTATTCTCATCTTGAATTTTTAAAATGAAAGGTCAATAAAGACTTCAATCTGCACTTCTCCGTACATAAGCCACCAGTGATAGGCAGCAATCAAGCATTTGAAATATGAAAGTTGTCCTATGCTGCAAGTCTTATTCAGGAGAAAATGTTGCTAACCAAACACAAGTCTTGTTTTGGGGGGGGAAATACTTTTTGGTAAACATGAAAAATTTTAGGGAAACCTCCAAAAGAACAAAATTTCAATCTATACAGTCTATAGCCTCAAGGCATTGGGGGATAAAAAAGGAGGGAAAAATACAGAAATCTCTTCCAAACCAAAAGAAGTGAAAAATAAACACACAAATAAAAGAGTAAAAGGAAATTATAAAATAACATGTTAAATATAAATATCAATGTATGATAATAAACCCACCTGCTAAAGACAGAGCATATCAATTAAGGCAAAGGACTAATAAGGCAGAAACACTTAAAATTTCATTTTATTTTCATTAACAAAAAACATAATGTAAGCCATACATGGGAGCCCCATATCTAATTATAAATGTTTTAGTTGCCACACTAGAAAATGAAATGAGTGAAAAATGGACAAATCAATGGCACACCATTTTTACCTTTTAAATTGAAAAAAGTGTGGTCAAGGTCATCAAAAGTGTACTTGCTTAGTCTCTTCAGCTGTTTCATTCCTGGAGGTCCCAAGTGTCTCTGCAGCATCCTCTGTCACCCTGTGAGATCTGTAGAGAGGACACTGGGACATCCCAGGAGCTGGGAAATGGTCTTCCTGTCTCCAAGCCAGAACTCATCAGCTGTCTGGAGCAAAGCAAAGAACCCTGGAAAGTGAAGACACAGCAGACACTACTCAAGCACCCAGGTGAGAGTGGGCTTATTGGATCCCTTCCGCGTGGTGTCCTTGCACAGATAAGCAGTGCAAGGTGAGCAGCAAAGAGGTGAATTGCTGGATTGGAAGAGTAGTCCAGACCACGGTGTCAACCAGAAAAAACCCTCGGCAGCAGCTGAACCAGCTCCATCTGCGACCTGGCCGCAGGTCTGCGGCTTGCGCCCTGTGGTGCTGCCCCCGGGGCTGGCATCCTGAGAGATAGAAACCAATCCTTCCCGCATGAAAGGCTCCTGTACCCAATTCGTGGGGAGTTTGTGTGTCTCGCAGAGAGTGCAATGAGGCGTGGACTCCCAAGCAGAGTTTAGCAGCCAGAAACGGGAGACATTCGGACCCGGTTTGGGGCGCCAGGGAGTCAGGCGTTCGGACGGAAACCTGAGGGGAAGGGACTCTGCTTAGAGACCGATCTATCCTGCAATTTTGGAAGTCTGTGTGGAGCTCCGTTGATGCGGCGACCAGCAGGGTGAACCGGTTCCCCTCTTACAAACTCAGAAAAATCTTTTGAATTTCCCGCCTCTGTGCGGCTGCGGCGGGCGGCGACGGCAACAGCGGCGGGCTGAGGCGACAACAGCAGCGGAAACAACAACAACAACGGCGGCGGCGGCCCCTCCCCCACTGGAACACAGACCTCGCTAGAGGCTCCCCAGCTCTTTTCCCTCAGACCATAGTGGCTTTCTGTTTGAGGAGAAATTAGGAGGTGTATGAAAGTCTGGCAAAGTGTGAACTTGTGTCCCAAGTTTAGAGTTTAGAGTTTAGAGGACAGATAGGAGCTGGGAACCAGATGTAATGTGAAACCTCCAAAATGGCGCCTCCATAACACCTTCTCCAGAAGTGCAGAGAACTCAAACTCTGATCTGCAGCCAGGCATCCCACGGGAACTGTTATAGGGAGAATCTGGGCATCCTGCCAGCAAAGATTCTCCTCTGATATATAAATATACTTTTTTTTTTCTTTTTTTTTTCTTTTTTAAATTTTTTTATTTTTTTCTTTTTTCTTTCTTTTTTCCCTTTCTATTTTAGATATCAGTGCAGGGACCACTCATAGCACCTCCTGTTGTTTAGAAACTATACTGCAGCATAATTATACATATACTTTTTAACTGGAACCCTACCGCATTGAAGAAAAGAC